>LR812536.1:47179566-47394566 GCA_903798195.1 Danio kyathit
GATTTGAAGAATCTGTTCCCAATCACGCCCTGCTGTTAGGCAGTGTGGTAACGACCCCTTTCTGTGCAACGACACAGGAAATCAATGCCAGGTACTCAAGGTCAATGTCCTGTTGGAAAGCTACTCAAGCCCTGATGGATGGATTTCACTCCAAGGGAAGTTTCGTAGAAGAAACATGACAAGAGAAAGCACAGCGACCCATAACGCAATGATACGCTAAAATAATGAATTGTACATTTGTGCCCACTCAACATCCCTACAATTAATCAAGCATGTTGTCAGGGCGGAAAACCACGGAAGATGCCCCAGAAACGAGAACTCAAGTTGTTCAGGTTCCCGTGTAGAGGTGGCCCACTGAACAGATGTTTGTATGGGTAGGGCCTCTACACTCTAGTTGTCATTAAAAATTGGTGACACTTTGCCTAAAGATGCTATGTAGAAATCATATGCCTTGGTCAAGTAAGTATACAATTAAAGTGATCCTTAAGCTCAAATTTATGTACAGTAAATAATCTTTATATTCTCACATTTGTGATTTTGAGGGTTGCTAAAACAATTTCTCTGTTCAAATTGTCAGTGTCCACCTAGCTCCATCATGCAGACGCATCAGTGGATGAGTATTTAAAGGGTCACAAAACACATTTTTTGAGATGTTGACAGTCATATATATATGTCCCACTGTTACAATCTTAAAGATGGTAAGTCAAGGGGAAGGAGAGTAACATTAATTTTTGAGTGAAACTTTTAAGCAAACACAAAAAATATCAACAAGTGAGGGACAAAATACCAAGACTAACTGAATGCAATAAAGTGAGTTTATTTACAAAGATAGTGATAATAATAAATGCAGAAATATGTATATAGAAAGAACAACAAATATTTACAAGAATATAGACAACAAGTGGGGACACAAGATGTTTGAACAAATAGATGGGAGAGTTGGAGAGATGAGATGCGGGCGGCGTCCAAACAGTAGAAATAAATAAAACAAAACAATCTATTCTACTGGCCCAACCTCTACCCTAACTATCCAAAAGAAAAGAATATAGCAATTATTGAAAATAAATCTTTGCGTCTATTACGCACTATCTAACCTACTCTATTATAAATATGTGTGAGAAAAAACAAAAGTACAGTGGGTGGAGCACGCCCCTTACCTACTGTGTCTAACAAAAGTGATATTCAAGCTACGTGTGCACAATGTATGTCGCACGACATTCTTACCTGTCCCACTCTCCGACCTCAGATGCGCGTATCACTGATGGTAGACAAAATGGAGAACAGACAAATAACATATAACAAATTGTAACATGAATTGTAACAATTTCACTGACACACAACACAGAAAATTTAGGGCCTCCCGAGTAGTGTTCTGTCACCACTTTTATGCCACGGTGGCAGCGGCTGGATTGGAGACCGTGGGAGTGACGTCAGGGGGGCACAGCAAACAGCTGGGCAGCGGTAGCCAATCGGAGTCACTGTATGGGTGGAAGCGGGAGAGAGAGAGAGAGAGAGAGAGAGAGAGAGAGAGAGAGAGAGAGCGCAAGCGAGCGCGCAAGAGTGCGCGAGAGAGAGAGAGAGACTAGCGAAGAAAAATAATAATAATAATAATAATCACGCAACACAGGAATGTAACACCCACGTTGCTAAAAACACTAATAGGACACGTATATTTCACTAAAAGGTGAAAATTGGTTGTTTTTGCGTTATTTCGAGCAATTTCGTTCTTTCGGGTTTGAAAAGAAAATTTAACACATGTGTGGATTACAGTGGATTACAGTGGTTTTATAACACGCGACAAAAATACGTTTGTAGGGAACATTTTTTACCTGAGAGCTTTTCGCATCTGGAAATTGTGAAATCTGGATTTGCCACTCATTTTAAAAAAGACACGATTCCAGTTTGTGTTGATTGTTCTGTCTCTACAGGTTTGGTAAGTGTGTGATCAGTGTTCTTTGTTTATGTTTATTCAGATGGCAAAGTTAGTTCGTATTGTCAGCAGTGCTCTTTCAGTTTTTAAAGACATACCTTAGTCAAAATGATGTAGTCACTAAGTTTACAGTATGTTATTATCACTACAATATTATGGACTGATAGATTTGCTGTAAATGCTGCTCTCCAAATGTAAACATATGTACACACTAGGGGTGTGACAAGATCTTGTATGACGAGATCTTGCGATTTTAAATCGCGGCGAGATTTCTCGTCGAGGTGAAAAGTTGTCTCGTGAGTTGTGATGTTATAATGGCGCGTGAGGGTGAAGTTAGCATTGACGATTGGAGGCAGGATTGGATTTGATCTGCAAATAAAGTGCTTTGCACACACCTGGCAACCCAGGCTGGCCTCAGAGTTGCACTTGTCACTCGGTTGGGTGGGCAGGTGTGACATAACCGCTTTTTTCACCGAAGTTCAGCAGGTGCCGCATCCAATATTGACTACAACTACAGCCTCACACATTATGGTTCGTATCCATGCAATGGAATAGCACTTCAGATATGCTGAAAGGCATAATCGTTGTAAACACAAATGGAATTAAGATGTGGAGTATTCCTATTTTAGTCGCATTATTGAAGTGCAGATATGTAAATGCTGTAATCAAACTATTAACACTGTGAAGGACTTTTAGCCGCATTTTGCGACAGGACCTACACACCTAGCGAGTCAGTAAAGCACCACAGACGCACACATCTCTAAGCGCGCGCAAACAAACACACACACACTCACTGAATGAACTCCTGGAGACTCATCGTCACATCATCATCACGGAACACAATAATGCTGCCGGGAAAAGCTAAAAAAAATGTTTCATTCTGCGTGCGGTATCAAACTCCATTAAAACAACTCTCCTATCAGTCCTTCATATTTGTATGATCGTATCCAGTAGCTCAGAGTGAGTCACTGGGCCTGAATGAAATCTTGCTTAATGAAAGTGAAACTAATTTATTAAATTAAAAATGAAATGCAAAAAATTACATATATTTTTTTCAGTGTGTGGAAATAAGTTCGATATATCATGTGAAATTGTACAGGGGAGAAGCCAGTCAGTAGAGTTTATAGCTAAATATTTAGCAGTGTTTGCATGTCCTTTATGACAGAAATCATTTAAATAGAAATAAAATACCATTCATTACAATGTTTTTAAAAAGCACCTAAATTGTTTTGTATTTTGTGATTTTTTTTTTTTCTAGTTGAATAAAAATCTATTTTCCATTCATATATTAGCAAATATTTTGCAAATATTTAAAATTATATATAAAAAAAGAATATTTTCCATTCACATAGGCTCTTATAATTATACTGCGTATAATTCATTTAAATTGAAGTTTTGCGATTTGGGTTTTTTTTTTCCAGTTGAATAAAAATAGTGTAAAAATCTCGTCTCGTCTCGTTCTCGTGAACCCAATCTCGTATCTCGTCTCGTCTCGTGGGGTAGGCATCTCGTCACACCCCTAGTAAACACCTTAATCAAACTATTATCATCGTGTAGGATCTTCGTCACATTTTGTAACAGGATTGTCTGTACATGCATGGCTGTGTTTCTACCGAGAAATGCAGAGTTTTTTTTTTTTTTTTTTTTTCCATACAACATGTGGTATCAAAAAGTACATTAAAACAACACTCTTCCAGCAGTTCCTTGCATCCAATATCTCATTTGTCACAGGGGACATGCATGAAATATTCCTGAATGAAAGTGAAAGTACCAAACTGCAGATAAAGTTGACAAATTAGGATTGAAACATCCAAAATTACATGAAACTCCAGAGGAAAAGTGGATAGTGTGGTGTCAAATTGTGTGCCATGACATGTAAATATAAGGGCAAATAATTCCATTACTGATGTCCATGTAAACGTTGTCACTATCTACATCTGCGTCTGTGCTTGTTTTGCTTTTGTGAAAATCAGCGCGTGCATGTACTGAAACTCCCCTTTTCATGCAAACCCTTCCCTTTTTCACCACTCGACACTCCCACCTAAACAAAGCTGGACTCACCCACTTTCCTGACTTTTTTGAAACTAGAGGTGTGAAAACACCCTGCTGAGACAGGGGGTGAGGAGGTGGGTTCATGACCCTTTAAAGAAGGGTTCACCAAATTTGTTCCTGGAGGGTCAGTGGGTCAGTGTCCTGCAGAGTTTAGCACCAACCCTAATCAAACACACCTGAAATAAGCTAATCAAGGTCTTACTATGTAGACTTGAAACTTCCAGGCAGGTGTGTTGAGGGTAGTTTGTGCTAAACTCTACAGTGATACAAGCCCTCCAGGACTGAGATTGGTGACCCCTGATTTAAAGAGTTATTTTACCCAAAAATAAGAACTGTTATTATTACACACCATCATGTGAGATTTGTTTATCTTCAGAACACAAACTAAGATAAAATACAAGAGCTTACACTGCACATTCAGTCATTCATTTTCTTTTCAGCTTATTCCTTTTATTTATCCGGGGTCGCCACAACGGAATGAACCGCCAACTTATCCAGCACATTTTTTACGCAAACGCAGGGAGAAAATGCAAACTCCACACAGAAACATCACAGACCTTCTTGCTGTGAGACAAACACCAACTGACCCAGCCGAGGCTCGAACCAGCGACCTTCTTGCTGTTAGGAGACAGCACTACTTACTGCACCACTGCGTTGCCTACACTCCACATAGCAACAAAATAAATAAATAATAATAAATAAATCTAAATACATTCAAATATTGTCAAATCATTCCATGTGACTTCAGTGGGTCAACTGTAATTATATGAAGTTCCAAGAACATATATGTGCAGCCAAAAAACTGTAAGAACAACTTTGTTTGCCAATGTCTTTCATGTCAGCTCAGGGTGCACATTTACTATAGGCAATAAACATGCAGGGTTAGAGAGCATTTGTTTTTTATCTAAGATATCTTAATTTATGTTCCAAAGATGTACAAATGGATTAGGGTATTGCAATTACTTGAGGTTTAGTAATTAATAACAGGATTTTCCTTTTTGGCTGAACTAACCCTTTAACATCAAGACTATTTATGTTTAGTGATACTTAGTGATTTTTATGTTGAGATCAGATAGGGTGTATATCTGCAGGCCAGTGGGAGGTTGGGGGAGAAGTTAAAAGGGCTTCTTTTCGGTCTATTTGGACCCAAGAAATGGAGGAAAAACTGATGAAAATTTGGCAGGAGCACCTAGGTCTGTTTGACATGTCAAAATTGCTAATTCTTTTCAAAGTCAGGTGAGCAAAATAAGTACATTTTCTACCCCACTAAAGGCTTCTTTCTCATTACGTAGTTAATAACAAAAGATATAATACGTCACAACACATTGTTTCCATGTCACTTCTCGTGTGTTTTAAGTTGTTAGAGATGTTTGCAGAGCGATTGTTGTTGAGGATTCTCCTATTGTAAAGTCATGCAGTGTGAAACCCCCTGTCGCCGATTCATCTTGCAGTGTAAACAAAGCAGCGACAAAACACTACCCCATATAGTCATGCAGTGTGAAAACATCTGTGACACAACTACTTTGAAAATCGTGCAGTCTGAACTCGGCATTAGGCTACAATAGCCATGTCATTCATTCATTCATTCATTGTCTTGTCGGCTTAGTCCCTTTTATTAATCCGGGGTCACCACAGAGGAATGAACCGCCAACTTATCCAGCACGATTTTACGCAGCAGATGTCCTTCCAGCCGCAACCCATCTCTGGGAACATCCACACACTCATTCACACTCATACACTATGGACAATTTAGCCTACCCAATTTACCTGTACCGCATGTCTTTGGACTGTGGGGGAAACCGGAGCACCCGGAGGAAACCCACGCGAACGCAGGGAGAACATGCAAACTCCACACAGAAACGCCAACTGACCCAGCCCAGCTGAGGTTCAAACCTGCGACCCAGCGACATTCTTGCTGTGAGGCAACAGCACTACCTACTGCGCCACTGCGTTGCCATAGCCATGTCATATCATTGTAAAATCGTATAAATGTTAAATTCACTTTGATTAAATTTAATGCCTGGAAAGATCCAGCTTCCAAGTGTCTGAGTGAGCTCTTGTGGTATTACAGCCATTTATATTCATTACATTCTCAAAATTCTGACCAGCTGAGGAGATTTACTGTAGAATATCAAAATTGACTGCAGGCGGTATATCTTTTTTCTTGTTTAGAACCTAGTCTTTGGAACAAGTCATCCTAGCACAAATTGGGAGGTGAACACACTCTTAGTTTAAATCTAGATAAAAGACCCATATCTTTGCACTAGCTTACTCACAACATACAAACACACTTCTATAATTCAAATCGCATAAGGGACTGTTAGAGTGTATTGATGAGGATGACAGAAACCAGGAATACACCCCCCAATATTGTAAGAAAAAATTACATCTACATTTACAATGCATCCTGAAAGTATTCATAGCACAGTACAGCCTTATTCCAAAATGGATTAAATTCATTTATTTACTCAAAATTCTACACACAACACCCTATAACAGGGGTGTCAAACTCCGATCCTGGAGGGCCGCAGCCCTGCGCAGCTTAGTTCCAACCCTGCTTCAACACACTTACCTGCAGGTTTCAAACAAGCCTGAAGGACTCAATTAGTTTGATCAGGTGTGTTTAATTAGGGTTGGAACTAAACTGTGTAGAGCTCCGGCCCTTCAGGAACTGAGTTTGACACCTGTGCCCTATAATGACAATGTGAAAAAATATTTTTTGAAATTGTTGCAAATTTATTAAAAATAAAAAACCTGAAAAAGCACATGTACATAAGTATTCACAGCCTTTGCTCAATACTTTGTTGATGCACCTTTGGCGGCAATTACAGCCTCAAGTCTTTTTGAATATGATGCCACAAGCTTGGCACACCTGTCTTTGGGAGTTTTTGCCCATTCCTCTTTGCAGTACCTCTCAAGCTCTATCAGGTTGAATGAGAAGCTATGGCGTACAGCCATTTTCAGATCTCTCTAGATTTGTTCAATAGGGTTTAGGTCTGGGCTCGGGCTGAGCCACTCAAGGACATTCACCGAGTTGTTGTGAGGCCACTCCATTGATATTTTGGCGGTGTGCTTTGGGTCATTGTCCTGCTGGAAGATGAACCATTGCCCCAGTCTGAGGTCAAGAGCACTCTGAAGCAGGTTTTCATTTAGGATGTCTCTGTACATCGCTGCATTCATCTTTCCCTCCATCCTGACTAGTCTTCCAGTTCCTGCTGCTGGAAAACATCCTCACAGCATGATGCTTCACTGTATGGATGGTATTAGCCTGGTGATGAGCTGTGCCTGGTTTTCTCCAAACGTAATGCCTGGCATTCACTCCAAAGAGTTCAATTTTAGTCTCATCAGACCAGAGAATTTTGCTACTTATGGTCTGAGAGTCCTTCAGATGGCTTTTTGGCAAATTCAAGGTGGAAAGTGGCTTCAGTCTGGCCACTCTACCATACAGGATTGGTGGATTGCTACACAGATGGTTGTCCTTCTGTAAGGTTCTCCTCTCTCCACAGAAAAACGCTGGGCTCAGACAGAATGACGATCGGGTTATTGATCACCTCCCTGACTAAGGCCCTTCTCCCCCGATCACTCAGCTTAGATGGCCGGCCAGCTCTAGAAAGAGTCCTGGTGGTTTCAAACATCTTCCACTTAGGGATGATGGAGACCGGTGTGCTCATTGGAACTTTCAGAGCAGCAGACATTTTTCTGTAATCTTCTCCAGCCTTGTGCCTCGAGACAATTCCTTTGTCTTCATGTTTGGTTTGTGCTTTGACATGCACTGTCAACCCTGGGACCTTATATAGACAGGTGTGTGCCTTTTCAAATCATGTCCAATCAACTGAATTGACCACAGGTGAACTCCAATTAAGCTGCTGAAGCATCTCAATAATGATCAGTGGAAACAAAATGTACCTGAGCTCAATTACTACTCAAAGGGTGTGAATACTTATGTACATGTGATTTTTCAAGTTTTTTTATTTTTAATAAATTTAGAACAATTAAAAAAAATCCTTGTCATTATGGGGTATTGTGTGTTGAATTTTGAGGAAATAAATGAAATTAATCCATTTTAGAACATTTGATCACATCCTACAACATTGACATTTGTATTGAGCTGAACTGAATCACTTATTTGAACTTACTTATTTGAACTTACTTATTTGAATAAGCAGCACAAGGGCTCAGTGGTTAGCACTGTCATCTCACACAAGAAGTTCACTGGTTCAATCACAGCTGGACCAAGCGGCGTTTCTGTATGGAGTTTGCATTTTCTCCTCGTGTTCATGTGGGTTTCCTCTGGATGTCCAAAGACATGTAATATAGATGAATTGGATAAGCTAATAACTAGCCATTGCGTATGTGTGTGTGTGTTTGTGTGTAAATGAGAGAGTGTGTGGCTATGTTCCAGCAGTGGGGGTTCACAAGTTAGTGTACTCTTAGTGCTAGGTTGCAGCTGAAGGGGCATCCACCGCATACATTATATGGCAGAGTTATTGGCGGTTCATTCCGCTGTGTCGACCACTGATGAATCAGGGGCTAAGCCGGAGGAATGTGAGTTAGTGAAGCTTTGGTGTTACTTAAATCTGATTCTACTCTTTTGACTGTTTATCTTTTAAGGCTGCTTAGATGATCTGTATTTTATGAAGCACTACAGAAATATACTGTAGACAGGATCTGATTTGACTTGAATATGACTCATGCTATTTAGTGGCATGATTTTTTTTTTCACATGAATATAGTTTTGGTTTAGCTATAGTGATGGATGTGAAAGGGATTTTACGTGGGTGCACACAATTCTGTGAAACAGGAAATTCAGTGCTGAGTTGAACTGTCCTAAAGACTGAAACCAAGATGGGAAACACACCACTATGTTTGGTTTTTATAAAAAAGAGTAACAGTAACAATTTATTTTACTGTAACCTTGTTAGCAAAAATTGCTATTGCATTCATTATAGCAATATCAGCAAGTTATCTATGATTATATGCAAATCAAACCCAACATTTACAACTATTTGTTCACATGGGACCAAAGCACCATAGTACAAAGTAATTGCTAAGTTAAGCTTTTTGTTACAATCACATCTCTCAATCAATGTTTTGTAACCACTTAAAAAAGCAAATATATATATATATTATGATTTTAATAAATTTGCAATGCCCTAACAAAGCCTAGGAAGCCTCACAGTAGAGTAATTGTAATTATATGAAAGCTATTCCTTAGGTAGGTAACCTAGATTTGGTTACAGAATCCATTTGAAAGGAAACCACTTGCTGAATAGGCTTGTAAATCAGCAGTTCTCTAAATGAATCTAAGTTTCAAAATAGTTGACAAAATGCCAAAACCAGTTTTGCTTGTACACAGTTACTAGTACCTTGTAAATACAATCTGGAAATAACCAAGATACCATATATGCCTTTTGTTGAAGAGACCTACACTTGATACAGTAAATAAGCTGTCAATAGAGTGGTACCCTTTCAAAAGGTACAGATTTGTATAAATAAATGGTCGATATTGATACCCTAAAGGTACACAGTAGTACCTACTGTATAAATGCCAAACGGTATACTACTGTTCTTATTAAGTACTAATATGTACAGTGTACTATTTTAAGGTACAATATACTGTATACTAGCTCTACCGACAGCCAGGTCTCTGCAACTCTTACATGGTCGCCTGCCCAGTCAGTACCTGGATGGGAAACCACATGGGAAACTAGGTTGCTGCCGGAAGTGGTGTTAGATAGAACAGCAGGTGGCACTTAACCTGCGGTCTGTGTGGGTCCTAATGCCTCAGTATATTGATGGAGAATCTATACTATTCAGTGAGAACCATCTGTCGGATGAGACGTTAAACCGAGGTCCAGACCCTCTGTGGTTGTTGAAAAAAAGGATATCCTTCGAAAAAGAGTAGGGGTTTAACCCAAGCATCTTGGCCAAATTTGCCCACTGACCTCTATCCATCATGGCCTCTTAACCATCCCCATATCATAGCATCTCCTCTCTACAAATCAGCTGGTGTGTGGTGTGCAGTCTGGCGCAATATGGCTGCCATTGCTTCATCCAGGTGGATCATGACATTTCCCTCAAAAATGTGTAAAGTGCTTTGAGTGTCCAGAAAATCACTATATAAATGTAAGGAATTATTGTTAATTATTATATATGGCAATAACCCTTTAGTTACTGTACAAATTTGTAATTTTTTTAAAGGTACTGTCTCAACGACAACGTTTGAAAACAAAATTAATTTTAAAGGGGTATCAAGAATAAACAAATCTAAACATAACAGATGTAGGCCCTGTAAAATCTAAGGATCTAGGAAAAATCTAGGATTATTGATACATTTCAAAAAGCAAATATAACCCTCAATATAATTTTATGTGGCCTGTGAGAGCGTATGATTCACATCAAATGCAAATTCAATTATTCCTGCAAATAGATTGTATATACGGCTTAGTATTCCAATTGAAATAGGTTGTATCAAGGACCTTGAAATGTCCAAAACAAAAACCTGGAAAATTAAAGTGACCCCCATGACTCTAGCTCACACAATGCCTCAGAACTTGATTGTACCAATTTTCTAGAAAATAAACAAGACTATAGGTAAGCATTTTAATCTTGAAAGGTATCTATTATGCATAATCAACCTTTGTAAGCTGTGTGTAGTATAATGTGTACACATATTTTAGAGGTATAAAACATTGATGTTATATCAAGATCCAAATCCAATCAATTTTGAGGCCTACCACACCATGGCACAACAGTGTGGATTTCATTGCTCACTGAATTGATTGAGAGACAACGCAGGAGAAGCAAACATGTTTGAATAGTGGGTGAGGAGAACTAGATCATTTTCATTTAAAGACACAAAAACAGCCACAATTTCCCCTGTCCCCATATTTACATTTTCAGCAAGGTATAATAAATGATCTGATGGGTATTTTGAGCTGAATCTTTAGAGACAAATTCTGGAGACACCAAAGATTTATTTTACATTTTCTAAAATGGGTAAAATAGGAGCCATTTAAACTAATCAATGTGAGCAGTCTGATATAACAGCTTGAGCATACTTGTGCATACCGAAACCCCATGCATGTAATACATGTATTCATGTACCTGCTTATAATTATCCATTGGAAAGAAAAACTGAACACTGAGGAAAGGTAATTTTTTTATAACATTGGTGAAACACACAAACATGAATACCAACACACACATGCACACACACAAGTAAATATTTGTAATAACAGTAATAATGCAGTGCAAAACATAAGCCCACAGACAAATAAACTATTTGCCTCACTCATAAAACAAAAAAATATATATTCGAAATACCAAACTATAGTACAATATGTGAAGAGTAGTGTGTTAAAATGTTCTTAAAAAGAAAGGAAAGATGTATAATGTTCAGTGCTGGGAACACTCCTGGAAGAGGGTCAAAAAAACACTGCCCTAGAATATATTTATACTATACACCTGCTTACTTACAGAACATGCTTTATCAACACCAAGACATTCCACATCCAGTTCAGACAAGACAGATATATAAATATTGTGGAAATATATGTTAAAACAGAATTATTCAAAAAAGGAATTGCAATTTCACAAAAGGGCTAATTATTTTACATTAAGCTGTTTATGAACCAAGGTCATGCCACAGCAGGGTTCAGGTCAGGAACAGGCCTAGACCATTTCTTCAATCAATCAGAAGTGGAATTACTGGTGTGCTTTGGATCACTGTCCTGCTGCAGAACCCAAGTTTGCTTCAGCCTGAGGTCACTAACAGATGACTAGACTTTCTCCTTCAGGACATGTTGATACACAGCAGAATTTATGTTTTCATTAGATGCATTAGATCACAGAATGTCTTCCAGGCCCTGAAGCACCATAACAGCCCTAGATCATCACAATAGCACCACCAAATTGTTCTGTTGTTATGATGTTTTTTTTTTTTTAATGTGGTGTTACTTTACGCCATGCATAATGGGATACACACCTTCCAAAATGTTCAACTTTTGTCTTGTTAGTCCACAGAGTATTTTCCCAAACTGTTCTTGGGGATCTTCAAGATGTGTTCGGGCAAAACTGATAAGAGCTTTTGTGTTCTTTTTGCTCAGCAGATCTTTTTTGTCTTGGAACTCATTTTTGCCTAGTCTCCTTATGGTGGAGTCATGAACATTTACCTTAACTAAGGCAACTGAGGTTTGCAGTTCTTTGGATGTTGCTGTGGGTCTTTATTGCAACCTCTTGGATGAGTAGTCGCTGCACTCTTGGAATAATTTTGGTCTGCTGGCCACTTCTGGGAAGGATCTCCAATGTCCAAAGGTTTTCCCATTTGTGGATAATCACTCTCACTGTGGTTCGCTGCAGTTGCAAAGCATTATAAATGGCTTTATAGCCTTTTCTAAAGATTAAAGTCTGGTAAACATTTAAAAAAAAATAAGAAATCAGTAAGGGGGAAAAAAAAAATCATACCACAGTATATATATATATATATATATATATATATATATATATATATATATATATATATATATATATATATATATATATATATATATATATATATAAATGTTTTGTAAACTGTTATAAACTGTTCCGACAAAGTTGGAATGATGAAATCCAAAATGTCTTGGTATTATGAAACAATAAATGTTTCCTTCACCAACTAACGGCCAAAGCCCAATCCTTGAACAACCCCACAACATTATGCCTCATTCTATCAAACCTTACACTTGGCACAGTGCAGTCAGGTAAGTCAAATTCTCCTGGCAATTGCAAAACCCAGACTCCAGAGATAAAAAAAAAATGACTGGTCACGCTATTGCACTTGATGATGGATGCAGCATCTTGGCTATGGGAAGTTGCTCCATGAAGCTCTCTGATTCTCTTGATTTTAACAAATTGTTTAAAACAAGAGTGATAATTCAAATACAGTTTAGAAACGAGTTCACTGCATCATATTTATTTTTGTCCTGTTTTGAAAGAGATGTCTGAATTTATAAATTTTGTTCAATTCAATTCATGTTTATATCTATAGCACTTTTACTATGTAGATTGCGTCAAAGCAGCTTAGCATTGAAGTTCTAGTAAATTGAAACTGTGTCTGTCCAGTTTTCAGAGTTGAATTTCAGTTTAGTTCAGTTCAGTATGGTTTCCAAATGAAGTGTTTGGTTGCAAAACGCGATAAACGACATTTTTTGACATTTGGATTTTATTATTGGAAATCACCATTCAGATGTACCTTAATCTATGTGTGAATTGCTGCCATTAATAATATTGAAGAATGTGCATTTTAGGCCTACTTTAAAATGTATTTTTTCACAAAACACAATATCCGCCAGACCAGTTTCTTTACAAAGTGCGATATAATGGTTATAGACAGGGCCGGAGCAAACTGAACTGGAGCTCTAGGCAAAAGATGATTATGCCGCCCTCAAACTGAAAGCGAAAACAAGAGATGGGTGTGATTGTGCATACGACAGCGAGGAGCGGGGGGGTGGGGAGATTGTCGCAGACGCCGCCTATTCTGCCGCACTTGGCAGCCGTCTGGTTCGCCTCTATGGACGCGCCGGCCCTGGTTATAGAACGTTCAGGATGCTGCGCGAGCTCAGCATCCCCTGGGAAGAGAGTCACCGCCGGTGAAGTGCTCCGAGTTTGCTCATTGATTTAACGATAATATCAAAACAAAAAACATATATTTTTAAAAAGAGGATTCAATAGGCTAACTAAAAACCGTTCACCATTTAATTGCTTATACTGTAGGTGAGCTGTCAGTCACGTAGGCTACATCACTGATCAGCTGCTGTCTGTCAGTCAGGGAATCAAAGCTTCAGAGTCAAGCTATAACGTCATGGATTTCGATGTAGTTTTCTTAAAAGCAGGGTTCGACAATAAGGATGGCAAATGCGATCTTAGAATCGAGAAGCAGCACGACTGACAAAGATAACTGTGTTCGCGCGAGCAGGTGAATACTGAATGAGAAGATGATCACTCACGCCAAAAGCTGATGTGATGCGCGCATGAAGCTGTGCCTGGAAACGCAACTGGTGTGATCGGTTAATCTTACTTATCAAACAAAACCTTGATTCACTAGCTTTTCTTAATGGTATTACAGTAGTAGAATTTAGCCTAAGGTGGATATATAGCGTTTTGCAAAAAAAAAGTTATGTTATGTTGTGTTGTGTTGTGTTGTGTACATTCTGGCCAAAACTAACTCAGAATTTTATTATTAATAATCAATCTTCGTATATATTGTTCCATATATTTATGATATATTGTTGTTTTAACTAATTTAAGATGTTTGACAATGTTAAGATAAATATGTTTCATTTCGGCATGGTTTTTGACTCATTTATTAACTATTTATGAACATAAAATTAAATACAAAATATCCTGGATTTGAAAAATATTGTGTTCCTGGCCTTCACTGAGCTCAAGTAATGTTTAATGAACAAAAATTGTGAATGAACTTGACTGTTGATGTCTTACATAATAATGTCAAATAACCAACATTTCTCAAAACGGATATATCTTGTTTTGCAACGAAACACTTCAAATACTGAAGAGCAAATCCATCGATGTGCTGCTCCACAAGTCCCAATCCAAGAAAGCCAGTGGCAACAGTGGTGAGGAACAAAATTCACCAATTCCCGAAAGTGAAGGAAAAAACTTCAAGAGAAACCAGGCTCAGTTAGGCACGACCATTTGTGGCCAAACTTCTTGTGCAGAGCTGCAGTCTAGGTGCCGGAGGCTGAAGAACACTGGACGCCCATCGTAGAGAACTGCAGGTGTGAGTAGATCACCGGGGGGTGTTCAAGCTGGGTCACGGGATCCGAAGACTCATCTGTCACTGTGTTCTTTCAGCAATCAGTTTCATGCTCTCTGCTCCTCCATGACAGCCACAGCATCAGCTCAGGATATGGCCTGGTCCAAAATTATAGATACCTTGGCATCATTTCTTCACAGGTCTTGGATCACATCAATGGCGCTGCATAATCTCTAGGGACCTCGGGATGAGTATCCCAGGTGGAAATAGAGAATAAAGAAAATAATTAGTGTAACAAAAAGAACACAGTTAGTGTAAATACATATATTCTTGAAATGAATAAAATTGACATGAATCAATCTGAAGTATTTACAGAGATTCCTAGCAATAAATAAATAAAGGAATGTCCAGCCTCAGCCAAACATAATTTTAATTGCTTATCCTGATAGGTACATAATTACTCATTCCTGTGTGGACAGACCATAAGTCACCCAAGTGGAACATTCCAGACAACTTTGTTTGTTGTTTTCTGCACACTGGATTGTTTAGACACCCATAATCCAATAGAGAAGGAGCTCAATACTGTGCTAAACCTGCACTGAATTTAACTGTATTTCTGTACCTTTCTTATTTTGCTACAGGAACTCACAACAGATCAACAGCCAACATCATACTCAACTCTCCTCAGTCCCAGGAAAACCAAAGCCCTCATAACTCTCTGCTCCTCTCTGGTCTGCGGCAACATTGGTATGTGTGTTTATGTGAGTGTGTCTGCATGTATAAAGATACCATGAATAAGGGCGCTCATTTGGACGAATTAGTGGGCTAACCTCGGCCTTGGCAGTACTATCGAGTGCAGCCACTGAGCCGACGAGGATCGCGTTTCTTTTTCCGACCTCCACTTCTGCAGCCAGCCTCAGGCTGCGTCACACTGGAGTCAGATTTCCAGCTCGCGTCTTAATTACAGCCGCCTGCTCAAACAAGGTCAATGTGAACGCCTGCCAGGACTTATCTTTGGCTTCCTGTTCTCCTCATCTAAACTGAGCATCAACCCCCAAACAGTTTCATTTATGTGCTTGAAGGTTAAGTACACCGGTCTTTGATATTAAATTAGCTCAGCTACTGATGTAGATGTTCAGTCACAAAAGGTACTCCAGATCTGTAAACAAATCTGAGAGTGAGGCGGGAAAAAAACAAAAACAAAATGGCATCATAGCCCAACTGCAAAAAAAGACATAAACACATTTAATTCAGAAATATATAGCATGTGCCCTTCATAGTAGAGGGGTGGCACGATGGGCGTTGCCAGGGGTGGGCTTTCCAGGACCCTGAATGTTTTATATTACTTTGTCAAGTTTTCAAGCCCCGTAATTTTGTCACTAATAAAATCATTCAGAGCTGCAATCTGCTCTATAAATCTGACGTAGTGTCGCACATAAAATCTGGCAGATATTGTAGTTTATTCTGCAACAAAGTAAAAGCTCATTTAAATTATTGCTGAGCCTTCTGTTCTGTAGAGAAAGTAGAGGAACAATTTCCCCCCCTATACAAATGTAAATTGCACCAAATACTACAGTAAAACAAATATGATAACAAAATGGAACAGCTGCACTTGAGGAAACTTTTTTAATCCTTTTGAGACTTGCATTTTATGTATTTATTTTTTTTACACTGTTTTGTTTAATACTGTTTTTAGTCTTAACTTTCTTTGATCATATCCAAAGCTTCATATTTGTTGTGAAATTATTGCTGTTTTAGAATTTTCATTTACATAAAGTGAAGTTTATTTATAAACTAATTTCTAGAGGATCACGTGCCAAATGAGCATCCTTATGATTGCTAGCGGCTGGACCCACATTATTCAATTCACTATGCACCAAACAGATGATGCCTAAGCTACTACAAATACCCCGGGTTTCACATCACCGCTATCTTCGTTTTGAAGAATCCCCCCTTCCACCCCTACTCCTCCTCTTTCCTAGATGGGTGACACGGTGGCCCAGCGCTTAGCGCTGTTGCCTCACAGCAAGAATGTCAATGGTTCTAGGCTTTACCAAACCAGTGGGCATTTCTGTGTGGAGTTTGCACGTTCTCCCCGTGCTCACGTGGGTTTCCCCCAGGTTCTCCGGTTTCCTCCCACCTATTAAAAAACATGCAACCTAAGTTAACTAATCAACACTATAGACTTGCTCCCTACCTAGTACCTATCTCGTTAAAGAGAACTACTATCTCCTCTTTAATCACTACGACATGGGAGTTCTCGAGATCTACCTGAGCTCGATCTCCCCTCTCGCCTTGCAATGGGAGAGAGCCCCGGGCTCGAGGATCTTATGAGCCCAGGGCTCTCTCCCGGGACAGCATGCCAAACAAGCTTTATAATTAATCATCAGCTAAGTGTGAACTCTTGAAATAGGTATAAATGACTAAAATCACACTTAGAATTGCAATATGGCTGTACTCTATCTTAGCACTGCTGTGATTTGTACATAGGTAATCAGCAGTGATAATATACTGTATAGACAGTTTACAGAGTTTGACAACATAAATGTGCCAGTAAAAAAAATAAAAATCAACCAAAGAATGTCTCAAAAATCATTTTCTGTGATGAATTTGAGGAACTGCTTCTGCCATAGATTCGCATAAAGTCATTAGCTGCATCTAAAATGGCATACTTCCATACTATACAGTACGCTAAAAACAGTATGCAAGCTGAGTAGCATGTGTTCATAGAATTAAAAAAAACAGTATGTGAGAATTACCCGGATGATGCTACGCTCTCCAATGATGCACCGCGGCAGAATTCATGAATGGGAGTGAAGCAAAGCAACTGACGTGGGTAGGTCACGTGATGATGACAAAAGCTAATGTAGTATGCCTGAGTTTTATTAATACTACTGACATTCATACTATATAGAACGTACTTTTCTTGAGTAGTACATTTAAATTCAAATGCAGTACCAATTGAGTAGTAGGAGATTTCGGATGCAGCCATTGACACCTATTATTTGCTAAAAGTTTGCCATTGATAATTTAAAATCATTTAAATTAGAATTATTTCATTGCATCATGTTTAGTATTGTAATTTAAGTAATTCAAGTGCTTGTCTGTCAATCACACAATCTTGTGACAGAATAATATGTAGGTTAATGTATGCTCCATTCAGCTGTTTTCATTTCTGTCAGCTTTGCGTCTAATTAAAGAATTAATAAACTATTATGGCTCAGAACAATGGTTTTGAAAAAGGTAGAAAAAGTACATCAAAGCAGTTGTTTTTGCAGAATGAAGGCCGAAAGGCTTATTGGCAACCTAACGCAAATTGGAAGGCTTTTTATAAGACTGAAAGGTTTTATTCTGTGAGCATACACCAACCTATGTATCATTCAGTCAGTCACAAGATGCCAAGTGCCAACCATATTCACTGATGGTAAAGAAAGATAATTTAAAGTACCCTGATGAGCCTGGATTATATAATTTCAGTGGTTGATATCTGGGAATAACATTGGAAGGTCACATTTGACCAATCAGAATTGAGAAATCCAGACAGCCAGGTAATAATCTGCAATAACAACTGCCTGAATGTACTTTACCCCTTACTTATCATACGTTCATTCATTCATTCATTCATTCATTTTTCTTCGGCTTAATCCCTTATTTATCAGGGGTTGCCACAGCGGAATGAACCGCCAACTATTCTGGCATATACTGTAGTACTGGGAAACACCCATACACTCTCACATCCACACTAGCCTTATACTCATACACTACTGTTTACCCAATTCACCTATAGCGTAGGTTTTTGGACTGCGGGGGAAACCAGAGCACCCAGAGGAAACCCAAACATCATCCAAACCAAACTCCACACAGAAATGCCAACTGGTCCAGCCGGGACTCGAACCAGCAACCCTTTTGCTGTAAGGCAACAGTGCTTACCACTGAGCCA
This sequence comes from Danio kyathit, assembly GCA_903798195.1. Classification (NCBI taxonomy): domain Eukaryota; kingdom Metazoa; phylum Chordata; class Actinopteri; order Cypriniformes; family Danionidae; genus Danio; species Danio kyathit. Next base: position 47,198,248 of record LR812536.1, read on the forward strand.
TCGTGCCACCCCTTATCATAAATCTTTATAGGTAACTTGCATAGAAGATTTAAAAAAAAACAAAAACAAATATATATATATATATATATATATATATATATATATATATATATATATATATATATATATATAACAAATATCATCATATGGTGATACTAAAAATAACAACAACAATAATAATTTGTTATGATTATGTTAATGTATTATGTTTCTTTACTTCAAAATGCTTACCTGTCAATTATCTTAATGATACTAAACCTAGATACAAAACATTGTACAAGAGCACTTTCCTGACCCATTGTACTGCAGAATCTCCCAGCTCTACTTTGCACCTCTAACCAGCATGAAAAGCTGTGTCATCTATGAGAAACACATACTTCCTATCAGGGTTGCGGGATAATTTTACACTACCACACCAAGCCCACAAGGTACTTTCAATGTGGTCACGCTTGTTAGTAAATCAATAGATACAAACATCAGCTTGACATCCTGTATCTCATGGAGTGACGCTTTAAGAGATGAAAAAAGAGCATCAAAAAGACCCTGCTGATGCACATCAAATCTACTTACACTACTGTCTATATCACAAAGAGACCACAGAAACCTTATTCTCTCAGTATGAATTATGTTTGCACATCCTGATGTTTGGTAAATGGCTTAACCAAGTGTGGAGTTTCTCACATCTGGAGTTCACTGTCAAAATTCTAGTGAATTGGGGTTGCAGATTTACATAGAAACATGCACACAACAAACTAACATGGAAATGTGATAGTATAACTTTGAAAAAGAAACTTGAATGGGAAGAAGGCTTGAATGAATGAATGAATCTGTCATAATTCTCTGGGAAAACATAATTTCAAATGATTATCTTATGTGGAACAGTCACAAAAACAGAATACAAATGTTTTGTGAGAGCACACAGCTGTGAGCACAATTGCGTCTTTTGTGTTTTTAAAAAATGATTGGTGCATGACTGTCAACCTGGAGTAATGTTTACACATTTTAAAACCAAAAAGGTGTCTTGAAGGTTAGCCATTAATTTACTCAATATTAACATTTTGGCACCTGAAAGCACAAAGTTTTACTACATTTACAGATTTAAAAGTTACATTCTGAAAGCAATTATTGTCTCTGCAAACTAGAGTTTTGTAAAATGTGACATCATGCACATGCAAACGTGTTCAGTACTTGACAGTCAAAATATTTGTAGACTAAATTACTATATAGAATGCACACTTGCATTACCATTTTTAGTACATTGTTTTCATGTACTGTAAGTCATTACAAGTCCAGCACTTGTAGGATATCTTAAAACTACCTATTGAAAGGTTTTTTACATCCATATCAATGGTTAATACATGAGCAATATCAGACTCGTAGCAGTGCGATATGGCTAAATATTGGCACTGGTGGGAGGCGTGCGTTGCCTAGTGTCCCACCAGTGACAATTTACAGCCATATCGCACTACTACGAGTATGATATTGCATTTATACAACGATTCTACGGCATAATCGTGTATATAAAAAAAAGAAAATCAAACACGGAGAGTCTAAAAACCCTTTTGTATGCTGATCTGCAGCTGACGTCAAAACAGCAGAAACTGTTACAAATTCACCAATGCCATTTTAGAGCTAGTATTTGAATGATTTTCCTGCATATTGTCTAAAGTGATGACAAAACAGTTGATTTTGCTGACATTTTTGGATTATAAGGCTGAACGGCAAGAAATGCCATCAGTCTACAGAGATTTCCCAGTATTTCTTTGTTGTAATCAGGATATCACAATAATTAACTCCGAAAAAGCCAAAGCAGTGCAATCACTAACAAATTACTGTTGTGTTTGCGATACGGAAAAACGCTAAACACATGCGGGCATTTCTTCTTTCTTTTTTTTTTCTGAACTAGTCTGCAGTAATAAAAACAGGAAACTCATTAGAAACAAACAGATGACCAACCAAAAAGTAACTCAGGGTTATACAAAGAGTGGCCAACACAAAATACACACATTCCAGATATGGGAGCCCCAATCTCACACTCAATACACTACAATTACTATGGTATAAATACATCACTACAACATACAAAAGAGAGAGATCGACTTAGAATGCCACGTAATAATGGTTTGCTCAGCTGTAGTTAGAAATTACCGTTTTCCTCCTCGAAGGGCTTATTATGCGGTCCTGTCGCCATCTTGTGGATGGACAACGTCAGCCATCTTTAATCTGCTCAAAGACAAGCTAATGACCACTGATGCACTGTCTCTTCGAAATAATAAATATTTAAAATAGGCACTTTGCTTATAAATAAACTACATAGTTACAAATGCAACGGTTACTAAGGTAACCCTCGTTCCCTGAGGGGGGGAACGGAAATGCTATGTGGAAAAACTTCCACTATGGGGATTTCATTCAGAAAGCAAACCATCTGAAAGAGTATGTAAATGGGCCAATGAAATGCCAATGAGTTGGCAGCTTCAGCTTGCGCAGCTGATGCTCGTTGCAATTAATTTGGCTATAAGAGCACAGTGTGAGCAAAGCCAAAGCATCATTTTTTTAGCGGAAGAGACTTTCACCTCAACAGCTAAGGGGCAATCATTATGGTGAAGGAACATAGCATTTTGGTCCCCCCCCTCGGGGAACGAGGCTTACCTTAGTAACCAGAGCGTTACCCTTCGGGAGGGGAACTTCAATGCTATGTGGAAAAACTTCCACTATGAGGAAATGTATGGAAAACACCATAATGATTGAACCTTAGCTTCGCCCCCAATGAGAGGTTTGCCAGGCAAGAGAGAGCGTGAGCGCACCTGCATCACCAGAGGTGCGGTCTTCCAACGTGTTCCCTGGCCCTTACTTATCCCATTTCAACAGAAGATTTACGGATTTAGATATATTTTTTGGGAGTCGCAAATGCGTCTAGATAATTTCTAGGAATTAATACAACAGTACATTGGGAAAGCGTGCAGTCCCTAAGGGGAGGATGCTGCGAAGGCCACCTGCTACCCAAGTGGGAAGACTGGTGGCAAGAGAGCATATGGACTCGCCCTGAGAAGGGGGAGTACGCATATGAATATAGGATGGTTAGCGGTGAGGGAAGACACTGGGCTGCCTGTGAGGGGGGACTGCACCGTGGCAGTATAAGCATATGAGATCGCCTAGTGGGGATCGCACATAGCGGGAACCTATATCCAGAATGCGGGCTGACCAGCGGGCATACTAACAACGTAACGGGTCAGCGCCTGACTCCTCCGCTGAGTCAGATGCTGGGGGCCTCGGAGGAATATCTGCAGAGTTCGCCAAGCGGGGAACTTACTGACAGAGCGAAAAAGCGCACGTATCTCCGTGTTAAAGAGAATGACGCAGCAAGCATTTTACAACACCTAATCGAATTTCTCATTCACTGCGTGAGGAAATCGGCTCTCCTCAAGATGAATAAATCTCGCAATAGGTGTTGCCCAGCCCGCAGCTCTACAATATCTGTTAGAGAGGTGCCATGTGCTAACGCCCAAAAGGATGTGCACTTCGAGGAGCGCGCTCTCACTCCTAGGGGACACAGCTTGCCCTGGCTCAGATGAGCGAGGGAGATGGCATCCACTGTTCAGTGGGTATGTTCCAACCTCTGTTTGGATACAGCACTTCCCTTCTGCCGATCACCGTAACAGATAAGAGCTGAGTACAGTCCATATAATACGCAAAGCGCGAAAGGACACAGCAAATAAGGGGCTGTGTCTGCCTCCTCTGTGGGCAGCGCTTGCAGGTTCACTATGTAGCTAAAGGAACGCTGTAGGAACCTAGGGCACCTAGGTGGGCCGGGGTCTCATGTAAACGTGAGAGTGGGCCGGCCCAAAACGCTGGCACATTTCGGTGACCGAAAATGCCTCCTGATACCCACCCATTTGGCCGATGCGAACGCGACCAGTAGAGCTGTCTATCTGGACAGAAATCTTTAAAGATACTGAGTCGAGTGATCAAGCAGACCTCTCCTAAGAGAGATCTCCAAAGGGCATAAGAGGGGAACAGGAAGAATTAATATCCAGTCTTGCGCCTCTGGGAACTGGATGATGAGACGATGCTTCCCAGCGCGCCGCCATCGCCACGTCCTCAGAGCGGGGATAAGCAGGAAGCAGACGGCGAGCGAGCTAAGACATGCGGCGAGAGCGGTTACCCCCCATACGGTTGATATACGCCACTGCGGCCATGCTGTCCGTCCTGACCAGCACATGTTGTTGCTCCAGCACCGGTAAAAAATGGTGGAGAGCGAGGAACACTGCAACACACGGGCCCCCAGCCCATGCTGGAAGCATTTGTCGAAGTGACAATATGCCTGGACGCCTGTCCTAGAGGCACTCAGGCCTATAGGAACGAGAGGTCCTTCCAGGGGCTGAGGGCACGGCGACACAGCGTAGTGACAGTGACCCTGTGTGTGCTCGCGTGCCATGACTCTATCGTAAAGCCAGTGCCGAAGTGGTCTCAAATGGAGTAATCCGAGCGGCGTGACAGCGGCTGCGGATGCCATATGCCCCAGGAGCCTCTGAAAGGATTTCAGTGTGACCACTATTTTGCTGTCGAACTCTCTCAGACAGTTCAGCACTGGCTGAGCACGCTCTCCAGAGAGGCGCGCTGTCATGGTGACCGAGTCATCTCCAACCCGAGAAAAGAGATCCTCTGCATGGGGGCGAGTTTTGCTCTTTTCTTGGTTTACCTGAAACCCCAATAGGTCCCTGTGCATAAACAATTGGTCCCGAGAGTGGGCTAAAAATCAGCCAGTCGCCGAGATAATTGAGTATGCGGATGCCCTGGAGCCGAAGGGGCGCTAGGGCACCCACCGCGAGCTTGGTGAAGATCCGCGGAGACAGAGAGACCCCTAAGGGGAGGACATGTATGCCTGGCTCGACCTTCAAATGCAGACCGTAGAAAACTAACGGTGGCGTGGAAGAATGGAGACATGAATACGCGTCCTTCAGGTCTATTGCTGCAGACCAGCAGTACCAGCAGTAGGGCAGTGCGGAGTGGGAGTGCTAATCTGAGAAGCGCTGGGGTCCCGCGGAAAAGCTGGAGGCGAGAGATTCACTCTAACCTTGCACCCAGACTCTGGAGTAGAGGGCTGGAGGTGTGAGAGAAAGGAGACTGTCCTCCCAGAGCTCGTGAGCCACTGGCAAAGTGCACCAATCCTGCGAGCTGGAAGGCTTTTCATTGCATCCCAGACTGGCAGTATTCGGGCTGTCACATCCAGGGAAGGGAAAGATGCTCTCTCTGAGGAGCCCGGCCCCCCACTGGGGAGAGAGCAAGTTCCCTCTTCTCCAGATAGCCCGTCTCAGGAGTGCTTCGCGGTCCATTAACCAGACTTAATGGCACCCTGGGACGGGGGGCGCTGTTGTCTGCGAGGTGCTCGATGCTGTGAGGCGCAGGCGGGGGCGGAGCAGCACTCATAGACGGGAGCTCTCGGCGAAAGCATGTGTCTCTAGGCCAGCGTGAACGCATGGACCCTAGCGTGCAGGGTGAAAGCAGCCTGGCCCGCGGCTGTGTGGGCTCTGGCTCGGGAGGCAGAAAACCGACATGCCTTGGACGGGAGACGAGGCTGACTCCAGCAGAAGGAGGCACCACGCGGGCCCGCAGTGGCACTCTTAATCTGGGGTATCGACTCATACTCCCTGGCTGCTCCACCATCAAGGGTGGTGAGGCGGAGGCGCCCGCAGATCGGGCAGAGAAAGGGGCCCTCCAAGACTGTGTGAGCCCACTGTGCACTTCCGGGAAGAAAGGGATGGGAGGCTAGAAGGTCTTGCCTTTTAATCCTCCACATAGACCCATCTAGTCGGCCCGGCTGCGAGACTGGGGGATAAACAATCTCCAGGCATGCGGCCGAAGTAGCCCGGGAAAGCACGGTTTATCATGTCTGTTTCCAGATCGGTCACCGCCACGCTCGCTCCCGAGGGTCATCTGAGGACAGGAAACCACCGCATCCAGAAACATCTTGAAAAAGACGCGCTGCACGACCTTTTTGCTCTTTTAGGAAATTCGCAACAATACGTACCGCTCAGGAGGACCTGACCCAAAGAACGCCAGGCAAAGGAGAAACCCAGCTCGACCGTCTGCCGCTGCGTCTCACACACTCTGGACCGGGCGATCGCTCTCGTTCACTCTCTGTCTGAAACTCAGCTGGAGGAACCCTCATCGACTCTCTCAGAAGGCTGTTGAAGTCTCTGAAGTAAAAATGATGCTTTGGCTTTGCTCGTGCTGTGCTCCTATAGCCAAAATAATTGCAACGAGCATCAGCTGCGCAAGCTGAAGCTGCCAACTCATTGGCATTTCATTTGGCCGTTTACATACTCTTTCAGATGATTGACTTTCTGAATGAAATCCCCATAGTGGAAGTTTTTCCACATAGCATTGAAGTTCCCCTCCCGAAGGGGAACTAAACAACTACATTCACAACTAAAAAACCCTCAAAAGTACATTATGTTGTCCAACAGGAGCAAAATTTGTCAAACTGTAGAGTTTCCTCTGCTTGTCGCTCTATATGGGCGGAGTAATACACAAGGGGGAAGGGTTAAGAGGCAGTATGAGTGCTGTTATTTGCATAATATCACACTACTATCAGCCAATCAGATTCAAGAACCAGACAGAACTGTTTTATAATATATATATATATATATATATATATATATATATATATATATATATATATATATATATATATATATATATATATATATATGATTAAAAAAATATTAGAATTTCTGAAAGAGACCAATGTAGACCAATGTGGTTGAACACAAGAAAGTAGAATTCTTCTTTTTTAGTTAAATTTAAGTTTTGACCTATAGTCGTCACTAATTCGGCATGGTAAAGTTAATAGAATATACTAGTTAGCTATTTATCATGTACAGCATTGTTTTTACTTCCAAATTGATCAGCAACTGAATTTTATTAACATAATTTATTCATATATCAAATACTGTTAAGGTTTAAACATAAATGCGTGCACACATATCAACCCACTTTAGAGATCCCAAAACAGTCTGTTTATTTATTTATTTTATTTATTTATGTTAGTTGCTTAGTACAAAATGATAATAATTTATTGTGAAATTAAAATGATCTTTCTTCAGTTTTTACCCAAGAAAAAACCCCTCCCAAAAAAAACACACACACACAATAAGCCAATAACAGCCAAATTATGATATGAAATTTCTAGCCTGAATTTCACAATGGGTACAAAATACCTGTCTCAGTCAATTTTTTATTATTTTTTAAAATTTCTGTTGTCACATTAAACATTATTTTTCCGTGTCAGAGGACGACAGCAATAAATCTAGCAGATGTGGTGTCTGGAGAAGGTACCCAATGAACAGGAATTAATGCCACATTTCTGGCGAGAAAGTCTGAAGAGACTCCAGGCATATGGTAAAAGACTTCATGTGTGATTACAGGCTTATCATTGTACTAAAACTAATCTCAAAAGCTTTTAACCAGTGGGTGTCAGAAACGTGTTTTCTGTCATCATTAATAATCATTAATAAGTTCACTGCATTACCTTTTCATCAACTTCCAGGACATAAAGCTTATTGCAACAACGTGAGTGCTCAGATTTTCCTGTCTTTAAATACATTTGACCAATATGTCAGGTTAACCCTCCTTTTGATTTACAGGTCAAAAATGACCAGTGCACCATTTTGAGAGCAGAAAACAATATCTTGAAGTTTAGTGACCTTTTCTAAAACATTTTCATTTCATTTTCAGATTTTCAAGAAGGCTGTACACATTTAGGGTACAACATTTTTCTTACAGGTCAATTTTGACACGCCAGCTATAAAATCATTTTGCACCACACAAAAAAAAAAAACTTCTGGCACAGACATGCACACACCCCACAAACACACACACGACTCTCCTGCTTCAACTGTTATGAAAGCTGTCTAGGAAATATGCCCTTTATTTTTTTCAAAAAATGAGTGGTGCCCACCAGGGGAGCCACTGGCCAGTACGGGCCTTATGCAAGCCGTTTTATAGGCCTGAAGTGGAAAGGGTATGGGGGGGGGTTGTGTCACAGTTGAAAGAGAAGAGCTTGGATGGGGGGTTGTGGGTGATGTTAGCTGGTACTAGTAATATCTCTCGGGACCCCAAAACAGCGTGGGCCCTTAGAATAGTCCTAACTCCCCTTCCCCACCCCATTTGAAATAATGAAATTCATTTATTCATTAATTTTCCTTTGGCTTTATTTATCAGGGGTCACCACAGCGAACCACCAACTTATTCAGCATATGTTTTAAATAGCGGAACCCTAACCCAGCTGCAACCCTGTACCGGGAAACATCCATACACACTCATTCACACACATACACTACGGCCACTTTAGTTTATTCAATTCACCTATACCTCATGTCTTTGGACTGTGGGGAAACCAGAGCACCCAGAGGAAACCCACAGGGAGAACATGCAAACTCCATAAAGAAATGCCAACTGGTCCAGTCGGGACTCAAACCAGCGAAATTCTTGCTGTGAGGTGACAGTGCTAACCACTGAGCCACCATGTTGCCATAAAGAAATTCAGTTCATTATAATACACGACTAGGTTGAAGTGCTTCTCATATCCGGTTAGGAATGAAAAAATGTGGGAGTGAAGCTTGAAAAAAAAGAGCAAACAAATCTTTCAGTAACCTAAAACGAATAAACTTTCAATTTAATTACACTGTAAAACCCAACAGTCAACTTAATCAAATGAAATTTACTAAATGTTATTAAGTTGATTCTACTCATTTGAAAAGAGTTTTGAACTCAGTGTTGAAGGTAATGAGTTGTTTAAATACCTCATTACTTCAACTTAAATGTAGTAAGTTCACAGTACTCGTATATATTAGTTTTTTTACTCAAATGGCTTGTAGCAATCAATTTCCTCAAATGGTTTGAGATGCCTTAACTTATTGGGTTAACTTATTGGGTGCTCAAATTGCTTAATTTACTCAAATGGATTAAGTTCACAGTACTCATTAGGATTAGTTTTTCAACTTAAATTGTTTGAGTTACCCTAACTTATTGAGTTACTTACAGTGTACTATTATCGCCTTTTGAATTCTTATATACGGAATGGCAGAAATACTGTATGTTTTAACATGTCAAGACAAAAGACTACAGCTGCATTTACCATTACAAAACTTTCTCAGCTTGTCACTTAAGATGTTTCTTAATTGTTATACTATTGGATCCGGTACAATGTGAAACCCGAAGGTAACTCAAACCATTTGAGGAAACCGATTGCAGTAAACCATTTAAGTAAAAAAAATAAAAATAAAAAATAATGCTAATGAGTACTGTGAACTTAATCCATTTGAGTAAACAAAGCAATTTGAGCACAGTAAAACCCAATAAATGAAGAGAACTCAAACCAACTGAGTATTGTAAAACCCAATAAGTTAAGGCAACTCAAACAGTTTGAGGAAACCGATTGCTACAAACCATTTGTTAAACTAATCTATGAGTTTTGTGAACTTACTCCATTTAAGTTGAAGTAATGAGGTATTCAATTAACTCATTACACCGAAAACCCTAATAAGTTGACTGAACTAAATTAATTGAGTAAATTTGTTGCCTCAATTTAATTGAGTAATGGAGTCTCCCAAAACTTGGATATTTAGGTTTATTAAACTTGCCGGTTTTGTAGATTATACCTAAATTGTTCAGTTCACCAAACTTAGTACATCATAATGTGAGTAAATGGCTACTTATTTTTTGTTTAAAATTTATTTAAACATTGTTTCATAGTTTATTATTACACACACGCATGCACACACATGCATATATATATATACAAGCCATTTGCTTTCTGATTTAAAAAAGACCTTTCACTTAAAAGGTTGCCAATATTAGAATTTTACACTCAAGACTACATTTTTGAAAATGACCTATTTTTTCAAAGGATTAATTATGATTTTGAGCTCACTACACTTAAAATCTTAAGTTTATGCATTTTCATGGTAAATAAGTTAAATTAACTCATATTTTAAAGTGATAGGGCCAAAATGCTAAATTTTAAGTCATGTTCAGTCAACTTTACTTGATTTGTTTAAGTAAAGACAACATTAGGGTTTACAGTGTACCTTCATCACTGAGTTCAAAACTCTTTTCAAATGAGTGGAATCAACTTTCAGTAAATGTTGAGTTAACTGCACTCATTTGATAAAATTGACTGTTGGGTTTTACAGTGTAAGTTTCTTATAGAATTTTCTTGAATGTAGCTTTTCTCAAGTTTAATGCACCATCTCCTCATTTCACTTCTTAAGCCCAGTCAGCTTACTGCTTACGTCTTTTCCATCTTGTTTCCACATCTTACTGAATGAGTGAATGTTATTTAAGACTTTTTATTTAATTTACAAGCAGCTTTAGGAACTCAAATTATCATCTAAGAATGGGACTTGCAGAAGGCATTGCGTTAGCTTGTAGTCTGTAAGGAAAAAAAATGTGCAGAAGCAAAAGGAAAAAAAAAAAACATAAAAATTAGCCCTGCTCTCAGACACTAGTCGTTATGCGGCTACTGCATGGCTTTTCCTATAACCACAAGCTAAAGGAAGCGCCAGTCGGCTCTCTATCAACTCTGCAGCCTAGCCATTCAAAGAGACAGAGCGAGAGAGAGGGAAATAGATTCCTTTGGAAGAAACCGTCATGGAGAGAAAGACTGGCAATTAATGATGTTCAGAGCGAGTGTGTGCCATCACTCTAAATGTGTCTGTCCAGTTTTTTTGAGCAATGCCTGCATCTCTCATCTCCTCAAAAGGATCGCCTGGCAAAAGAAGTGGGATTCTTAAGAAGTCTTAAAACCAATAACAAAAAAGTACTTTTGTACAGTTAAAATATATTCATTAAATAGAATAACTAAATTATTATGTAGTTTAATTTTATACAAACTCATAAATAATACTATTAATATTTTAGAAAATACTGTATGTGTTGAATGGATTAATGTCAACTAACTCTTAGGTGGGCTTACAGGGTGCAAATTTATCATATATCAAGTGCATTTATGTGAAAATTGTTCAATCCTCTGAAATGATGTGCCAAATACAAAGGAAGGACGAAGGAAAGCACTGCATTTGTATTACTTCTCTCTCTCTCTCTCTCTCTCTCTCTCTCTCTCTCTCTCTCTCTCTCTCTCTCTCTCTCTCTCTCTCTCTCTCTCAATTTAATTCAATTCAATTCAATAGTTGCTTTATTGGCATGACAAATGTTACAAATGTATTGCCAAAGCAGTTATAAAGTTTACATGAAAACGTAACATATATATATATATATATATATATATATATATATATATATATATATATATATATATATATATATATATATATATATATATATATATATATATATATATATATAATAATAATAAAAAAAAACAGTACACACAATAGATAGTAGTATTAGTAGTAGTAAAAAAAAAAAAAAAAACACGTGTATATATATTATAAATATATATTATAATTAAAATATAGATAATACATCATATTATTCAATATATCATATTTATGGTGGCTTGAGAAAATCATAACTTTCCGCCAGACTGTCAGACTTAATGTTGGGCTCATTTAACTCAGACTACCAATCTGCCAATCACCGATGACCGTTTAACTTACTAGCCACACCCTACCAACCACTTACGCCACCCTAGCAACTGTCCCATAGACTTCCACAAAAAAAAAAAAAACTGCCATTAACTTTACATTGAACATACCAATAACATACCGACTCATACTAACAATATACCAATCCATCTCTCTCTCTCTCTCATAACACTGGTCATACGAGCCATGAATGTTTGTACACAAAACATACAGGTTCTTTTTCAGTACCTGGAAACCAGTACACCAGGTCCCCCCATGTTTGAATTATAAAGTGTTGTCCACTGTAAACTATAGCCTTTGATGACTCTGTCGTGCAATACACATCGTACTGTTCAAACTATTCTGCAAGTTTGTTGCTCTGATTGGACAACTTTAGATAAATTGACAGATCAGTTCGTTCAACCTCACGCACTTCATAAATTCAAGCCTACAATTTCCAAAATTGTTGATGTTTAAAAATAATTCAGAGCTGTCTGGAGGTGCAAAAACTTTGGGATTCTGTGCTGGACATTTTATTTAAAGTTTTATCACTATTTTCTCACCAATTGGTGAAGTTTTTTCCTCACCGCTGTCGCCACTGGCTTGCATGGTTCGGGACATGTGGATTGATGGATTTGCTCTTCAGTGTTTGAACTCTCAGCAGTGAATATTAAACTGAACTAAACTGAACTTCAACACTGAAACTGAACTGACACTGCTTTACTGTTCAATTTACTATAAATGTTAAATTTACTATAATCTTCTATGTGAAGCTGCTTTGACACAATCTACATTGTAAAAGCGCTATAGAGATAAAGATGAATTGAATTGAAGTTACAAACATTTGTTTCCCCAAAGATCCTGTATTGTAATTGTAGAATGATGACTCTCAATTTCCCCTAATGCAAAGGTCCGTAAATTGTGGTTAGCTGCTTCCACTGCTATAAAGAAATTGTTGGTACAAAGGTGAAAACCCCCCTTATGATCTCTCTGTTATGCACTGGCTGCATTCATTATTGGAAATACTGTACCTAGAACTGTCATCAGCATGGATCAACCATGCTAAACTGGACATTTTGACTGTGTGGAAAAATATATATGTCACATCAAAGAAATCTTAGACTCTTAACCCTCATATGCTAATAAAAAAGTCAATATTTACTTGCTTGGTCTAAACTACAGTTATTCTGTGTTTCATTTATTCATTCATTTTCTTTTCGGCTTAGTCCTTTTATTAATCCACAGCGGAATGAACCGCCAACTTATCCAGCACATGCTTTACGCAGCGGATGCCCTTCCAGCTGCAACCCATATCTGGGAAACAACCATACACTCATTCACACCAATACACTACGAACAATTTAGCCTACTCAATTCACCTGTACCACATATCTTTGGACTGTGGGGCAAACCGGAGCACCCGGAAAAACCCACATGAATGCAGGGAGAACATGTAAACTCCACACAGAAACGCCAACTGACCCAGCCGAGGCTCGAACCAGCAACCTTCTTGCTGTGAGGCGACAGCACTGCCTACTGCACCACTTCATCGCCCTATTCTATGTTTCCTGATGTGCATATAATGGGGTATAGAGGGATGGGGGATTTATGGGTTAATAGCTGCTAAAAGTATTTTTCTGTTTGATTGTCAAATTGCATATTTTCATTTTTGTAAATAAAAACTGAAAAAAAATGCCACTCAGCTCAACTCTCTTTTCGCATGGTATACAACTACATACAACAGCCAAAATTGCACTGTATGCCTGCCATTAAAGTATAAGCAATTATTAGACCATTAGTTACATTTAAAGGTCCTGTGGAATTAAAATATTTTTTTAGATGTTAGTTTCAGTCTGTTAAAGCTAAGCTAGTGTGCTCCAAAACTGGCACTTCCGGCTAAATGGATAAATATTTTTTTCTTTTCACTTCCGCCTAAATGGATCAACATTTTTTTTTTACGTCATCTCATACTTTCTTATTAAAACTTGACCAATCAAATACTTTCTAGTATCTGACATGCCCCACCCATTCTCATTTACATTTCATAAAAAAGCACACTTTAAAGCCCTCACGAGACTTTTAAATTTAAATTTAAGAAACAACAGGTATGATGTCATTTTGAGAAAAATCTGGTCAAAGCAAAGTTCATTTGCTGGTCATTTTAGGAGTTAGAATGACCTTCAGTATAGTTCATGGCTGGTGTGATTTTGCCAAGTAGGATGCGATCCTGGATTAATAACTATGTTGATCCTGGAACATTATTACTGTTCAAAAATGTAATGCAATACTTAATCCCTAACCCTAAACCTAGCACTAAACGCCCCAACATATTCAAATGGGATTGAGGAAAGAACTGAAATGACGTAATTTAGAACAAAATTCCAAAGCCAAGTTCATTTTAAGTAAATTTTGGCATTTTGAAATAGGTCACAAAATCCATCTTTTTTTTTTCTTGGGGTGTGTGTGTGTGTGTGTGTGTGGGGGGGGGGGGGGGGTTGTTTTGACTACTTAAAACCTTTGAGCTACCATTTAAGTTCGTTAAGTTATTTGATGTGCACCTTATTTGATGTGCAAACCCAGAGAATTTGACACACTAAAAAAAAAAAAAAAAAAAAACCTTAACCTCTTAATATTGTAAGGCAACTTGCTGTAGAGCTTTTTTGAGTTCTCTCAAATCAAGTCAAGTGCAGTACTTGGGTTGAAAATTAAGTCGACCCAAAAAAAGCTCTGCAACAATTTGTCTTACTTTTATTTTATTTTATTTTATTTTTTTATTGTTTTTTTACAGTGCAGTTGTTTTATGATTTTTTTTTCTCTGTCAGATGATATATTTGTGTTTTGAGGTACAAGCAAGCAATGTAACACATTGCAACCCTGCCTACTCTAGCACAGGAGTGTCGGAATGTACAAAAACAGTACTAATATTTTATGTAACATTTAACCTTTGTGAACTGTTCAAATGTACTTCCCTTTTGTTATGTTAGGGATGAAAACATTCACTGAATTAAACTTTTGTAAAAATGCATCTGATAATTTTTTATTTCTGTTTTCTTGCATAAATCTGTAAATCAACCTCAGTCCTGATCAAAACTACTAAATTGGTCAGAAAATGACAGGATTTTAACTCTTTAATTGCCAAATTTATAAATAATGCCACCAACAGTAAATTGGGGTGAACATTTCACAAAAACAATGCATCAAAAGCAATGTTGTTTCACTTTTCCAAGACTTTGATAAAAGTTAAAAAGAAATAAAGCCAGTTCACAATTACTTTTATTGAAAATAGGTCATTTTGATCAGGACTGAGGTTGATTAACAGATTTATGCAAAAAAAAAGAGAAAAAAAAATACCTGATGCATTTTTACAGCAGTTTAATTTAGTGTATGTTTTCATCCCTAACATAACAAAAGGGTAGTAAATTTCAAAACATTTTCTCAAAATATGTGTCAAAATAAGATTTGTCACCAAAGATCATTCTGCTAGCTGAAACACAGAAAAGGTTAAGGCCAAATTGAGACACAAAATCACCCCAGACTGGATGAAAACATCCCCAACAGTACATACAGTACAGTAAGGGTTAAAGATGGATACATGCGCGATTGTGGCCTAAAGTCAATTGCAGGATTCCAGTTGACACAAAAGAAATACTGATTCCAAATTTAAATAATTTGAAACAAATTCTGGTTAAAATGTAGTGTGTAGAAATATATTATATAGAGTTTTGCATTATTTAACAGAAAAAATGGTCATTTCTCTGTATAAATGTGCAAAAGCTTGGCGTGAAAAAGCATTTTAATTTTTACATTTTAGCATTTTAAATATTAATAAATTCATTCTTGCTTTAAAAAAGAATGATAACCACAACATCATCAAAGACACAAATTTAAATTCATAATAATTCAATAATAAAGAAAATACTCGTTATGATAATAAAGCAGATATGGTGAATAGGGAAAAATCATGTGTACACATGTACATGATTAAAAGCACTAATTTCTGCTGACTTAAATAAATAGTTAAATGACAGAACAAAATGGAGGAACACTTAAAGAAAACGAGGAGGTGCTTTGTTAAATAAATCAGTAAAAAAAATCCACATGGAGTAAAACACTCATTATGATCTTTTAAAATTCTGAGTAGCACCTCTTTATCTTGAGTCTTAAAACACAGTAGTTAGTCCTTCCACAGAAACCTCTTGTCAGCACTTCCACACTCTTACTATTTAATATTGATGATTCTCACAGGATCAAATAAGTTAAGTCCAGATATGTTAATCCTTTTTTTTTTTTTTTTTTTTTGCTTGCCAAAGAAATTTGTTTACTCTAGGGTGTCAACATGTTCTCCAGCTCACATGCAAATCATCTTCTATTTTACCATCTCAGCCACAGTTGTGTGAAATTCAAGGTCGAAAGCATGTCAAAGCATCTGCACAGCACCTAAATGAAATCAGATGTGTATTAATGGATAAATATTTAATGTTCAGTTGTTGTAAGGGGTTCAAAGATAATAAAGCAAAAATGCAATATGCATACTGCAGTTCAACGATCATTTAACAGAGATAAATAAAAGGAAAATAAATATATCCATTAATGCAGAACATAATATTAGGAAAAGTGCACGGAAACATGAAGCAGAAGACAGTTGCAGGAGGTAAAGCCTTTACTGCAGTGTTAATATGTAATGGGTGTTTATCCATTGACGGGAGGAACAGCCACTTTAACAACATGTTGCTGTCTGTTTCACCTATGAATGACCATTACTAGTTAATCCATTACACTCATTAAACACACACTGCCATTTAGGTATAACAGTCTATGTCAAAAACATTATTGCAGGACACATTTGAATAATGGTTGTTTTAGTACAATAGGGTTTTAGTCATTAGTAGTTCACATTGCAACCTTCTTATTGATTGATTGACTGATTGACGTAAGCATGTGGACATGGTTGTAATCTAGGTTTTCTTTAAAATAGCTTTTGTAAAAACATTGTGAGAGCAAGTTTATTTACTATACTATATATGCACATAAGTTTAACACTACTTCAAGTTACTTAAAGTTAACTTCTAAATTTAAGATTTAAACATAATATTTATTTACAAAGCACCTTTACAGGGCTCAAATTGTAGAGATCACATCTTTTCAATATCAGAATTTCAGAAATGTCCAAATACATTACCTGACAAGAGTCTTGTGGCCTATCCAAGTTTTAGGAACAACAAATAATAACTTGATTTCTAGTTGATGATTTGGTATCAGATGTGGCTTATATGGAAAACAAAGGCCTCTAGATTACGCTTATTTTACTCAAATAAAATATGACCATGCCTTGATTATTAATTATTAAATTAGAACAGTGAGGTCTGACTTTGCTTAGACAAAAGTCTTGTCACTTAGCAGAAATAATGTACAGTATAGAATATAAAGTCATGGTGCAGTGAAAAAATAAATTACCATTGTGTATGACTCCCATGAGCTTGGAGGACTGCATCCACATCTCTGCAATGACTCAAATAACTTATTAATAAGGTCTGCAATGGCAAAGAAAGCGCTCTTGCAGGACTCTCAGAGTTCATCAAGATTCTTCGCATTTATCTTCAATGCCTCCTCTTTCAATCTCAAAAATGTTCATGTCTGGTGACTGGGCTGGCCAATCCTGAAGCACATTGACCTACAGTACTTTGCTTTCAGGAACTTCGATGTGGAGGCTGAAGTATGACAAAGACCGCTATCCTGCTGAAGAATTCGCAGCACAAATGTCTTGATACCTCAGGCTGTTGATGCTGCAATCCACTCTGCAGATCTCTCGCATACCCCCCATATTGAATGTAACCCCAAACCATGATTTTTCCTTTACCAAACTTGACTGATTTCTGTGAGAATCTTGGGTCCATGGAGGTTCCAATATCTTCCCCAGTATTTGTCATGACTGGGATGCAGTTGAACTGTGGATTCGTCCGAAAAATCTACCTTAGGTCACTTTTCTAAACTAGAAGTCAAGTTATTATTTGTTGCTCTTAAAACTGGAATCGACAACAAGACTTTTGTCAGGTAGTGTATAAACTTTTAAACTGTGAACCAAAGCATGAGCATGACTTATTGATGCCACAATATCTTGTGTGATGAGTCTGACTGATCACCAACACACATTTTCATTAAAACTGACATTTAAACAAAGATACAATATCCCATTAAATACTAAAATAATAATTGTATAAATATATATATATATATATATATATATATATATATATATATATATATATATATATATATATATATATATATATATATATATATATATATATATATATATATATATATATATATATATATATTTATTTATTTATTTATTTTATTATATTTTATAAATTTTTTTTATTTTTTCAAGAAACTTTTATACAGCTTAAGGTGACATTTAAAGGCTTAACTAGGTTAATTAGGTTAACTAGTCAGTTAGGGTAATGATGGTTCGTTCTGTAGACTATCGGAAAAAAAAAATATATATATATAGCTCAAAGGGGCTAATAATTTTGATAGACGTTAAAATGTTTTTTTTTTTTTAACTGCTTTTATTCTAACCAAAACACAACAAATAAGACTTTCTCCAGAAGAAAAAAAAAACTATTATCAGACATTCTGTGAAAATGTCTTTGCTCTGTTAAACATCATTTGGGAAATATTTAAAAAAAAAAAAAAAAAACCTGAACACTTGGATACATACGGTAAAGTCATAGGTTCTGCAAATATCAGAATTTATAGGTTGACTTCAAAAGATGACAACGTTGTTGCACTATAAACTTTATATTGAACTGTATATTTTTGGCAGCTAACCTCATTGCAAATACTTTGGTAGGTTTGTAGGTCAATCAATCAATCAATCAATCAATCAATCAATCAATCAATTAATAATACATTTTAAGTGTTATTTATATGAGTAATCTGAGACATTTCTGTGTGAAGTGTTGCTGGAAGGGCATCCACTGTGTAAAATAAATATGTTGGAATAGTTGGCAGTTCATTACACTGTGGCAACCTCTGAAATAGAGACTAAGCTGAAGGAAAATTAATGATTGAATGAATGAAGTACAGAATTGAATTTTAACACAAGTCAAAAGTGTAAAAAAAACTTGAAATTACAAGGTACAAAATATACAAGATAGGAAAAAATAACTTAGCAAGGGAAAAGGTCACAACAGTTTGACAGTTTAGCATTTCTGCTTAAATTGTTAGGAAATTACCTGCATTTGATTATGTTCAGCTGTAATGTTTTTCTTTTTTTACTTGTGACAGAGTTTGTGCTGCTCCTATTGTGTTGGTGCATATAAAAATAAGATGGATAGGTCTGTGTTGTGTGCTTTCTGAATTGTCATTTCATCACCTGCAGAACTTTCTACTGTGTCTTTATGAGATTTGTTTAGTTAACCTGTTCAGTAAAAAAAAAAAAAAAAAAAAAAAAAAAAAAAAATTATATATATATATATATATATATATATATATATATATATATATATATATATATATATATATATATATATATATATATATATATATATATATATATATATATATAGTTGCAATCAGAATTATTAAACCCCCTTTGAATTTTTTTTCTTTTTTAAATATTTCCCAAATGATGTTTAACAGAACCAGGAAATTTTCACAGTATGTCTGATAGTATTTTTTCTTCTGGAGAAAGTCTTATTTGTTTTATTTTTGCTAGAATAAAAGCTAAAATAATTTTAAGGTCAAAATTATTAGCCCCTTTAAGCTATATATTTTTTTTTTTCGATAGTCTACAGAACGAACCATCGTTACCCTAACCTGCCTAGTTAACCTAATTAACCTAGTTAAGCCTTTAAATGTCACTTTAAGCTGTATAGAAGTGTCTTTAAATTATCTAGTAAAATATTATTTACTGTCATCATGGCAAAGATAAGATAATCACTTATTAGAAATAAGTTATTAAAACTATTATGTTTGGAAATGTGTTGAAAAAAGCTTCTCTTCGTTAAACAGAAATTGGGGAAAAAATAAACAGGGGGGCAAACAATTCAGGGGGGCTAATAATTCTGACTTCAACTATATATCGTATATATATAACGAATTGTCCTTTAATGCCTACGGTATATTTCTTCAAACTAAATTGATACTGGCTCATTTGAAACACTACACATTCTTTACATCAGAAACTGATGAGGGTAATTCATCTTATCCATTTCAATTTTTCAGAGAGAACTAAACTGCTCCTGAGTCATCAGTAAATTAGAAAACTGATCAGTTTAAACAGATACTGATACAACCTTCAAAATGTATAACAACTTGCAAATTTTTTTTATAATAAGTGTACAAATATCTTGAACATCTTAGTCAGGGATAATCAGACCAATCAAGCACCTAATCAACTTAAATAACTTCAGAAATGAGCTTGTCCTAAAATATTTATTTGTGGGTGATTCTGAAGAGTTCCTGGCCCAAAAAATAAAACCCAGTTGCACTGAAAGTCTTTATTTGTGGTGGAGAAATTCTATTCCCTGTGACAACACTGACATGCATGAAGTAGATGTTTCCTTGAAAAACCTCACACTACACATCATTCCCTTTTTCAGGAAAGAAACTGGATCCTTTTATTTAGGCAGACCAGGAATGGCACAAGAGCTGTTATTAAATGCTTATCTATTAAAAAAAGGTTCTTTCCTGACCACTGCGACTCATTGGCGAGTCTAACTGGGAGTATCCCTTTCCAAGCGATGATGAAGGAGTATGTCCCGCTGGAGGGGACTTCTTACTGGGTTGACCACACAGTGACAGGACTAAACCTCCATCCCACTGGAACGCAGTGACCACGTGCATCTATAAAGCACTAAAGAAGAGAAAATAACGTCATCTGAAGGTGTCCAGACTGGTTTATGGATTTAGGTCTTACCTCTCAATCGACTGTTTAAACTTAGCCATCATGAAAATGACATCCCATGTGAAGGAAATCCAGACAGTCTTGCAGTCCACATGCTAATTCTCCTCGTGTTCTGAGAGTATAGAGGTCTCTACTGCTGACCACATCAGCCACTGCTTTCGTGTAGTTTAAGTGTTACTTTGTCTTTACTACCCAGCCATATTCATTCATTCATTCATTCATTCATTCATTCATTCATTCATTCGTTCATTCATTCAGAGTCTTTTTAGTCTGGGTTACTTCCTGAACAGTTTGTAATACATGTTTTATTGTTTAAAGATGTTTGAGGATTTAAAATACAGAAACTGATATGCTTATGTCTTTAATTTTAGGTCCCACACAATAGGTTTACATACAGTTAAAGTCAGAATGATTAGCCCCCCTTTGAATTTTTTATTTTTTTTTAATATTTCCCAAATTATGTTTAACATGGCAAGGAAATTTTAACAGTATGTCTGATAATATTTTTTCTTCTGGAGAAAGTCTTATTTGTTTTATTTCGGCTAGAATAAAAGCAGTTATTATTTTTTTTAAACACCATTTTAAGGACAGAATTATTAGCCCCTTTAAGCTTTTTATTTTTATTTTGATAGTCTACAGAACAAACCATCATTATACAATAACTTGCCTAATTACCCTAACCTGCCTAGTTAACCTAATTAAGTTAAGCCTTTAAATGTCACTTTAAGCTGTATAGAAGTGTCTTAAATAATATCTAGTCAAATATTATTTAATGTCATCATGGCAAAGATAAAATAAATCCGTTATTAGAAATAAGTTATTAAAACTATTATGTTTAGAAATGTGTTGAAAAAATCTTCTCTCCCTTAAACAGAAATTGGGGGAAAAAACAGGGGGTCTAATAATTCAGGGGGGCTAATAATTCTGACTTCAACTGTACATCCAAATACTTTTAGTTTCTCCTTATCTAGACTATTGTAGTAACTGGTTGCATTTAACAGTGTCATGTCATTTAATTGCACGATGAATGTGAATCTAAACTGAGTTTAATAAATTACAGTTGCTTGTGAAAATGTTAACAATTGCAAACACTTTTCATTTAACACTTTACATTTTAACTTATCTGTCTATCCATTCACCCATTTTCTTCCACTTATCCAGAGATGGGTTGCCGGGGCAGCAGTCTTAGCAAGGAACCCCAGATTTTTCTTTTCCAGGTATTTCCTCTAGTGTCCTATTGATCCCAATGCTTTCCTAGGCAAGCAGATAGACATAGTTCCTCAATAATGTCCTGGGTGTCTTCCCTTCTTTGGGATAAGCCCAGAACACCTTCCTAGGTACAGTAGGTGTCCAGGACACAGATTTGTCAGATTGAGTTACCTCAACTACAGTAGCTTTTTTTGAAGTGAAGGTGTAGTGGCTCTACTCCAAGTTCCTTCTGGGTGATAGAGCTCCTCACCCTATCTCTGAGGCTGCACTCTGCCACACAAAATATTTTCCCATAGGTTATTTTAGAAAACAAACAAAAAAACAACCTACAAATTTGGTTAGAATGGCATCAGGAACACAATTAAAAAATAATAACAAATTGGTCAATTTTTCTTATAGTGAAAGTTAAAGGGTTAAACTACGTATAAGTGTCCATGTGTGATGAGAATTACCACATTACTAAACAAAAAAAAAAAAAAAATGAAAACATATACATTTTATAAATTATACAATGCATATTGTATATTTGTCACTTCACACGCCTTCATTCTAAGAACCAGAATCTCCCAAACCCCCAGTAATTTGTGAGTAGATTCTGAAATCACTCACCCTATCTCTGAGATTGCTCTCTGCCACATTGCAAAGGAAACTCATTTCAGTTGCTTTTATCCAGCATCTTGTTCTTTCATCCTACATGTACCGGGAACAAGTCTGACTTATTGCTGGCAATCTGAACCAAACCCCTGCTCCAGTCACACAGAGATAATCCCATAGAATGTCACAAGGGACACACTTGAAGACCTTCTCCAAGTCCACAGAGCTCATGTGAACTGAACAGGTGAACTGACAAGAACCATTGAGTGCCCTAGAGAGGGTATAGAACTGGTCCAGTGTCCAAGGGTGTCCAAACTTGGTCCCGGAGGGCTTGTGTCCTGCTGAGTTTAGCTCCAATTTGCTTCAACACACCTGCCAGGAAGCTTCTAGTATATCTAGTAGAAGCTTAATTAGCTGGTTCAGCTGTGTTTGATTATTGTTGGAGCTAAACACTCCAGGACACCGGCCCTCCAGGAACGAGTTTGGACATCACTGGCCTAGACGAAAACTGTATTGTTTCTCTTGAATCTGAAGTTCTACACCCAGCCATATTTTCCTCTTCAGTACCTTGACATAGACTGTTCTGGAGAGGCTTTTCTTTCCTGATTGGAACACACCTTCTGGTCTCTCTTTTTAAAAATGGGAACCACTACTCCAGTTGGCCACTCCAGGGGCAATGTTCTTGACCTCTACACAATGTTGTAGATGCGTGTTAACCAAGACAGCCCCACACCATCCAGAGATTTGTGGTATCTCATCTAAATCTGCAGCCTTTCCACTGTGAAGCTATCAAACTACCTTAGTGACCTAGGCTTGGTTCTTGAGTGAGTCAACGGTAACACTTTATTTTGATGGTCCATTTGAGTATTAGTAGACTGTCTGCTTAATATCTGTTGATACTGACATTTAACAGTCCTTCAACAGACATTTAACTGACTATAAGAAACTTTGCAAGTACATGTCAACTTACACTAACCCCAACCCTAACCCCAACCTAACAGTCTACTTATAATCTAATAAAAATTAATTGACATGTAGATGCAATGTAACTTATATTCAACAAACGGACCATCGAAATAAAGTGTGACCGAGTCAACTCCTGAATTCCCCATCACTGCTTCTTCAAAGGAAGGTGTGTCAGTGAGATTGAGGGGATTCTCAAAGTATTCCTTCCACCATCTTACAACAGCCTAAGTTGAGGTCAACAGCTCCCCACTTCCACTATTAACAGTGTTGGTGAAGCACTGCTTCCCCTTCCTGAGGTGCCTGATGGTTTGCCAGAATCTCTTTGAGGCCGATCAACGTTTTTTTTCCAAGGATTCGCACATTATTAGCAGAGACAATTAGGTCACACTTTATTTTGATGGTCCGTTTGAATTTAAGTTGCATTACATCTACATGCCAACAAATTCTCATTAGATTATAAGTAGACTGTTAGGTTGGGGTTAGGGTTAGTGTAAGTTGACATGTACTTGCAAAGTTTCTTATACACTCTCAGAAATATAGGTACGTGTGCTGTCACTGGGGTGGTACCTTTTCAAAAGGTACAAATTTGTACCTAAAAGGTCCATATTAATACCTCAAAGGTACATATTAGTACCTTAAAAGTACAAAAGTGTTCCTCTTAAAATTTGTAGGTACTAATATATACTTTTGAGGTACCAATATGGACCAAATGTGTACCTTTTGAAAAGGTAAAACCCCAGTGACAGCTCGCGTACCTTTATTTCTAAGAGTGTAGTTAGTTAAATGTCTGTTTAGCAGCAGTATCAACAGATATTAAGCATACAGTCTAATATTACTAATACCCAAATGGACCATCAAAATAAAGTGTTACCGAAAATTACTCCAGCATGAATGTCAAAAAAAATATTGGAAAAAATATATATTGGTGATATATATAATAAATAAAGATGCCAGTGTCCACAAGACTTTACAATCTGATTGGTTTGAATATTCAATCTTTCCTAGCACATCCTTTCTATGAGCCTATTGCATTCTGACTTACTGAAAGACCGCTCTGCTGTTACTAGTCTATTTATTACATGGGCTTGGACGATGCCATATTAGTTGAAACATTCAATGCCATATCCTAATTTCAGCAATCCTAAAAAAATATAAAGGTCCCCTTATGAGTCTTTTTGGTTCCTAAAATATTTTTTAACCCTTTAACATGCATTGTAACTGCCAGGTTGACCGTTTGTCCATAGGTTTTTGCTGAAACAAACAAACAATAAAACAAATCTAAAAGTGTGCTTAGAATGGTGTCAGGAATACAATTTAACCAAACAAATTGGTCTATTTTTCTTGGAGTCAAAGTTAAATGGTTAAAACACGTATAATTATACTTACGTGATAAGAATTAACACATTACTAAACAAAAAATGTTTAGTAACCATAAACATTTAATACATTATACGATGCATATTGTATATTTGTCACTTCACAAGCCTTCATTGTAAAATACAGAATCTCCCAAACCCCCAGTATTTTGTGAGTGGATTCTCAAATCCCTTGACCTGTTCTTGTCACTGCATATGGGATCGCACATGCTACATTAACAGCAACCACAAAAGTACTCCGAAAGATAAAACTCCAATGTACATTTCACACCTGCAGAGCTAAAGATAAAAAACCCAAGAGGAAATAGAGGTAGAGTGAACTAAGTGCTCCTATGCCTCCATAATGCCTGTTATCTGCGTCTCTATCTGTCCATCCAGTCTAACATGTCACAGGCTGACCATGGTACAGCACGATAAGGCATGAAAGAGCAAACAGTAGGAAATGACAGAAAGCTGCCAGCTTCTGCCAACTGTTGCTAATAATCCGTTGTGTTTTGCCACACTTCTCTGAAATAAAACCCCTGTTGCTTCCTCACAAATAATAGTCCACATGTGTGGGTGTGCTGAGTGGGAACGCTGCCCATTCAGAGTGCTGTCAGGCCTGCTATAAATTCACCCGCTTGTTTTTTAACTGAATTGGCCAGATGTGCACATGAAGTTGGATAAACAGCTCATTACAATATTTATTTTCCATACGCTGCACGAGAAGGTATATTGCTTCTATGAAACCACAGAATTATGAGGTGCCACCTCATCTGCCCTCCACCGCTATCCCACAATGCACTCTGAGCATATGCATGAATATTTTAGCAGGACTCATTTGTTATAGGGAGATTTCTTCGCATGGGTCAGGGTGATATTATCCAGAGTGGTGATGGAAGGTCTACAAAAGCACACACTGTAAAAAAGTCTAGCTTAAACGCTCTCTTTGCTTTCCCTTGATGAGAAGAACCCTGCTGTCTGTTTCATACGCACACTGCTGCTAATGGCATAAATGTTACATATTAGACATGACACTTTGTCCTTCCATGAAAGCTTCGGCTGTGAAGCTCATCCCATTTTCCAAAGGGATTTTAATGCTTGGATTAGCTTGTATGTTCAGAAGTGTTAAGGTGTCTTTTTGCTGGCTTGGAACATGAAGGGACAAAGTAGGATCATCTACACTGGCTTACACTAATGCATGTCTGCGCATGAATACTGCAGAGCTGATGAAACCAATCGGATTCCTTGGAGAAACATTGACATATATGTCACTTTGATGTGTAGACATTTTTATATGAGAACTATACATATAGGTGTTATTCAGTTTAAGATGTAAATCTGGTTATTTGAAGTTACCATTAATGGATATGCAGTATTAGTCTATTAACTGTATATTTACTATGGACAGATACATTTGTTTCTATACATTTAATTCAATTTAAGATTGATAAAAATATTAATGATATTATTATTATTAATAATAATATTATTACTACTGCTAGTAGTATTGGTAGTGGAAAAGTGGAAATTGTTGTTTTTATTAATCATTATTGATCTACATTGATCAATTGATGTACTGTACATCGATCTACATTATTTAAAGAGCCCCTATTATGGGTTTTTGAAAATGACCTTCCATGCAATGTGTAACACAGGACTAAGGGAATGAAAACATCCAGCTGAGGTTTAAATCTGAAAGTGCACCATGATTAAAACTATTGATTCTTTAACGAAATAGTCGACTCAGAGTTAAATAAATGAATCGCGTTGGAATCTTTTGCTTGAATGTGTCGACGTCGATATGGTACATCAACAAATATGAAGTGTCAATTGTGTCAACAAGTATAAATTGTGAAGGCACCTTTCCTTTCAGACACTAGCGAGTGTGGGGGATCACGGGACAGATGGAGATTCGGCTGTGGGGAATATAGGGTTAAAGTTAAATTTCACAATAATACCACAGTATAGCCAACCTAGTGCTGTGTTTGTTCCTGTCATTTTTCTGATTTTTGATACAATAACCTACGCTGTAACTTGGGATTTGCGCTTTATGACATGTTGAGGGCCGTTTGCTATTAAAGGAAGGAGCAGCAGAGATTATTATGTATGAGACTTTTACAGGGACTTTGTCCACATCAGATCATAACATTCATTCATTCATTTTCTTTTTGGCTTAGTCCCTTTATTAATCTGGGGTCGCCACAGCGGAATGAACCGCCAACGTAACCAGCATATGTTTTACGCAGCGGATGTTCATCCAAATGCAACCCATCACTGGGAAACACCAATACACTTATTCACACACATACATTACGGACAATTTTAGCTTACCAAATTCACCTGTACTGCATGTCTTTGGACTTGTAGGGGAAACCAGAGCACCCGGAGGAAACCCACACGAACACAGGAAGAATATGCAAACTTCACACAGAAACGCCAACTGACCCAGCCGAGGCTCGAACCAGCGACCTTCTTGCTGTGAGGTGACATCACTACCTACTGCACCACCGCATCACCTAAAGTCATATTGGAAACAATATTATATGACTAAAAGAGGACCATGTGGAAACGTTGTTAGAATGGTTCTCTTTGTAACGTTATTATGTGACCATAGAATGACCAAAACAGAACGTCCTCCTAAAGTCATATTGGAAACGTTATTAAATGACTAAAAGAGGACCATGTGGAAGCGTTGTCAAAAAGGTTCTCTTTGTAACGTTATTATGTGACCATAGAATGACCAAAACAGAACGTCCTTGTAAAGTCATATGGGAAACGTTATTATATGACTAAAAGAGGACCATGTGGAAACGTTGTTAGAATGGTTCTCTTTGTAACGTTATTATATGACCATAGAATGACCAAAACAGAACGTCCTCCTAAAGTCATATTGGAGACATTATTAAATGACTAAAAGAAGACCATGTGAAAACGTTGTCAAAAAGGTTCTCTTTGTAACTTTATTATATGACCATAGAATGACCAAAACAGAACGTCCTCCTAAAGTCATATTGGAAGCATTATTAAATGACTAAAAGAGGACCATGTAAAACATTCTGTTAATGTCAGAAAGGTTCTCTTTGTAACACTATTATGTGACCATAGAATGACCAAAACAGAACGTCCTCCTAAAGTCATATTGGAAACGTTATTATATGACTAAAAGAGGACCATGTGGAAACGTTATCAAAAAGGTTCTCTTTGTAACATTATTATATGACCATAGAATGACCAAAACAGAACGTCCTCCTAAAGTCATATTGGAAACATTATTATATGACTAAAAGAGAACGTTTTAAGAGCATCTCTAATGTTCTGTAAAGGTTCTGGACTTTCATTACCTTTAGGTAACTTTTAGGGAACGTTGTGCAAGCGCGACCTTCGCAACTTAGAACATCGCCTCCTACCTGGGTAGACTATCCTGTCACAAAATGCGGTAAAAATCCTACATGACAAAAATAGATTGATTAAGGCATTTACATGTTTACATTCGGAGAACAGCATTTACAGCTGATCTTTCAGTCGATAATATTGTAGTGATATTAACATAAACTTAGTACCTAAATCATTCTGACTATGGTATGTCTTCAAAAACTGAAAGAGTACTGCTGACGATACTAACTAACTTAGCCATCTGAATAAACAAAGAACACTGATCACACACTTACCAAATCCACACAGACAGGACAAACAACACGAACTAGAACTGCATCTTTTTTAAAAAGAAGATGAGTGGCAAATCCGGATTTCACCATTTGCAGATGTGAAAAGCTCTTGGGTAAAAAATATGAATCAGAATCTGAATCAGTTTTATTGCCAAGTGTGCTTCACACACACAAGGAATTTGTTTTGGCATCAGAAACTTCCAGTGTACATAAAGTGACAAGTGACAACACAAAATTAAGTGTGAGAAAAAGAAAAAGGCGATAAACATTAAACAGAGATGCAGTTAGTCAAAAAGATCTGGATGTTGAATTGTATGTACACATTTGTTATTTATATACAGGTTATAAGGTGCTGTGTACAAATGTGTGTGAGAAAGTATTGCATTGTATATTGTTATAAGGTCCTGTGTACAAGTGCGTATGAGAAAGTATTCCACATTAATTGCACAGTAGGGGAATATTTAACTGTTCATGAGGTAGATGGCCTGAGGAAAGAAACTTTTCCTGTGTCTGGCTGTTTTTGTGCTTGGTGCTCTGTAGCGCCGACCAGATGGCAACAGTTCGAACAGATAGTGTGCTGGGTGTGATTCATCCAGAGTGATTTTGCGTGCCCTTTTACTCACTCTGGAAGAGTAGAGTTCTTAAAATGTAGGAAGGGCAGTGCCAGTGATTCGTTCAGCAGTCCGGACTATTCGCTGTAGTCTACGGAGGTCAGTTTTGGCAGCTGAGCTGAACCAGACGATGATTGAAGTGCAGAGGATGGATTGGATGACAGCTGAGTAGAACTGTACGAGCAGCTCCTGTGGCAGGTTGAACTTCCTCAGCTGACGAAGGAAGTACAGTCTCTGCTGGGCTTTCTTCACAATAGAGTCTATGTGAATGTCCCACTTCAGATCCTGAGAGATGGTGGGCCCAGGAACCTGAATGACTCTACTGCAGCCACAGTGCTGTTCATGATGGTGAGTGGGGGGAGTGCAGGGGGGTTTCTCCTAAAGTCCACTATCATCTCCATTGTTTTGAGCGTGTTCAGCTCCAGGTTGTTGTATCTGCACCATAAAGCCAGTCGCTCCACCTCCTGTCTGTATGCAGACTCGTCGCCGTTCAGGATGAGGCCGATAACAGTAGTGTCATCCGCAAACTTCAAGAGCTTAATAGAGGGGTCTTTTGCGGTGCAGTCATTGGTGTACAGGGAGAACAGCAGTGGGGAGAGAACACATCCCTGGGGGGCACCAGTGCTGATGGTGCGGCTGTCGGATGTGATTTTGCCCATTCTGACTAGCTGTTGTCGATCTGTCAATTGACAGACAAATTAATGAAGTTGCACCACATTCACAATAGAGCACGCTGATTGGCGGTCTGGAAGGACTTGGAAGTCTTTCTCATGAATTAATGTTGAAAACTCAAAGATGTCACGTTGTACCCGCCGGTACAGACATCCAGTCTCCATGCTGGAATTTACACAAGGATCTCATAGCCATGACGTAGCTTCAAAATGTATTTTCAAACCAGAAGAACAAATTTGCTTGAAATGACAAAAAACAACTAATTTTCACTTTTTTTTGTGAAATATATGTGTCCTAATAATGTTTTTAGCAACGTGGGACATATATATGACTGTCAACATGTCAAAAAATGTGTTTTGGTGTTTCGTGAGCCTTTAAAGACCCATATCCACTATGAGTGTAATTTGTTCAAATTCCTGAAATCAATAACATGCGTAGTTTCTAATACATACATACTTTTTAAAAGTGACCATAATTATATGCTTTAATAAACTGATAGCCCTATCCATTTTATACTGTAGATGAGATTCAAGTGAGTTTTCCCTTCAACTAACATCAAAGTGCACCGAGTCATGAATAATGCCAATCCACACTGAATGAGCAAATATCTCATGCCACGCTATGAGCCCACTGTCTCTCTTTGATTTAATTTTGGCCTGAGCCACAAAGGGCCTTTGAGATTAATGTGAATTAATTAAAAATACATAAGTAACCAATTGTGGTACATGTCAGAACATTATGTTAATTTGCCAAGTATTATTTTGTTCTAACTAGATAAATGTTAAAGTTCAGCAATAGTATTTTTTATGTTTTAATGTCAAATGACTGCAGATACGAGGATGAGCACTGCAGTATGAAACAGTCACAGGTTATGTGGGCTCTGGTCCAAATCTTTATTGCTGTTTTTGCATATTGCGCATACAAGCTAATCCAACTATACTGAAACACTGATTGAGAACCAGTAAGCATTATTTTGTGAATCCTATCCAAATGCTTGATATTTTTATATTATTGTTTAATTATTTTTAAAACATCTGACCGTTTTGTCCCCATGCCCAGATTTTATCCAGCTGATCCTCTTGGATATCCATTCACCATCTTTGACTAATAACAGCAAGGCACCCTCATTAACCATTAATATCTGGCAGGTTAAAAGTAAAACCATAGTCACTCTGTTATTAAAAAGGTCAAACCTAGAAAATATTGTTTTAACCAGAATTTTGCTGCATTAACTTGCACCCTGTAGTAACAAGTTTCACCTTTAAAACTCTTTCCCACTATAACTTACATTTCGTTTTAAGAAATTGCCATTGCGATGTTTGTGAAACTAAAAACAGTTGCATTTTTGGAATTTCTACACTGAAATAGTATATTAATAGTT
Source organism: Danio kyathit (assembly GCA_903798195.1). Classification (NCBI taxonomy): domain Eukaryota; kingdom Metazoa; phylum Chordata; class Actinopteri; order Cypriniformes; family Danionidae; genus Danio; species Danio kyathit. Next base: position 47,229,206 of record LR812536.1, read on the forward strand.
CAACAATTAAATAAATGTGCTGTCATACTTTTATTGTGATGTTTAAGGGGCTAATTACCAGAAAATATCATACACATGACAAAATACAATAAATAAATTATTTAAGTCTGACAATTTGCTGAATCAGAACCAGCGACCTTCTTGCTGTGAGGCAAACATCTTTAAATATATACAATTAAAACCAGAAGTTTACATACACTGTATAAAAAAGGCACATAACCATTTAAAAAAAAAGTCAGATGTTAATGTGACTAAACTTTTTCTCTTTTAGGTAAGTTAGGATTATCACATTTGTTTCTGTTATGCTTAATAGCAGAATAATGAGAGAGAGATTTTTTGAGAAATTGTTATAACTTTTCTTAAAAGTCAAGTTTACATGCAATAAAATTATAATGCCTCTGAAAAAGCTCAGATGATAGTGTCAAGGTTTTAGAAGTTTCTGATTGGCTAATTGACAACATTTGAGTTAATTGGAGGCACAACTGTAGAATAGTATTTAAGGAAAACCTCAAACACACTGCTTCCTTGTTTGACAAAATGGGAAAATCAACAAGCTAGAATCAACAAAAAAAGCCAGATTACAATTTGCAAAATTACACTGGGAAACAGAATAATTTTTGGAGACATGTCCTGTGGTCTGATGGAACTAAGATTGAACTGTTTGGCCATAATGACCAGTGTTATATTTGGAGGACAAAGGGGAAAGCTTACAAGCCTAGGAACACCATCCCAACTTTGAAGTATTGGGGCAGCAGCATCATGTAGTGGGGCTGTTTTGCTGCAGGAGGGACTGGTCCACTTCACAGCATAAATGGCATCATGAAGAAAGAACATTATGTAGAAATACTGAAGCAACATCTCAAGACATCAGCCAGGAAATTAAAACTTGACCACAAATGGGTCTTCCAAACAGACCATGACCCTAAGCATGCTGCCAAATTAGTTAAAATGTGCTTTAAGGACAACAGAGTGAATGTTTGAGAGTGGCCATTACAAAGCCCTGAGTTCAATCCTATAGATTTTTTTTGGGCAGAGTTGAAAAGCTTGTGCGAGCAAGACAGCCTACAAATCTAACTCAGTTACACCAATTCTGTCAGGAGGAATGGGCCAAAATTCCTGCAAACTATTGTGAGAAGCTTGTGAAAGGATACCCAAAACATTTGACCAAAGTTATACAGTTTAAAAGCAAAGCTAAAAAAATACCAAGGCAATGTATGTAAACTTAAATTATCTCATTATTCTGGCATTTAGCAAATGTAAATCATTTAGGTAATCCTAACGGACCAAACATAGCAACTGTTTAGTATGATTTACCATCAGACATTTTAAAAAAAAAATGGTTATGTTCCTTTTTTTAGAGTGTATGTAAACTTCTGGTTTCAACTGTATATATGAAGAGTTTAGATGCAAAAACCTCTAAAATCCATTTGATATTTACTTCTAAAATTAGCATTTTTCACCAACTCTTGTGTGTTGGCTCAGTAATTTTACATTAATAGTGACGGATAAGTTCTTTTTATTGCCTTTCAAGTGACAAAACTGATCAAAAACATAGGAAGTTGAGAAAAATTCTCATTTTAGAAGAAAATTTCAGACGGCATTTAGAGGTTTTTGCATCTGAACTCTTCACATATATATATATATATATATATATATATATATATATATATATATATATATATATATATAAATGTGCATGTGTGACGTGTACAGTGCATACAGAAATATGTTGGCCAACATAGGCTCATTCTGAAAACGTAGCCCTATATACATTTCTGGAGATCGCAAAATATGTAGCCAGAAGTACATATGGCTGCATTTTGTCCTTAAATGAACGCTACTGGCGATATGATGCCTTTCTATTTTGCGCTAGCAGCTGACCGTTTACGTATGGACTGCTTTCCCCCTGTTACCAGTTTGTCCAGTGGCTTGCAGCATACGTCGGCAGACTTAAGACGCAGAGAGGAGTCGATGGAGTATGAGTCTGGTGAAGAATTGTTCCAGAAAGCAGATAAGACAAAAACAAAAGCCAAAAAATAAAATAAGTAAATAACCATGAGAATGTGGTAAAATCTGAAAAAGTGTTAAAAATCAGGGGACTTTTTCTTTCTGTATTAGGGAAGTGGGTGGGCGCTGGTCAGTCGGTGCTTTTTAAAACACTATTGGTTGCTTTTAGGGAAGGAGGTTGGTGGGGGGATATTGGTTGGTTGATCAGTCAGTCAGTCAGTCAGTTGACAACGGCCTCTGGTGGATTTACTCGAGAAGAGCAGGCGCGAATGGCACTCGCCAGATCTGAAAAAGCATACACAGCGGCCTCTGGTGGAAAACAAAAACTGCAAAAAAACGTACCTCCTGGGATGTATTTGGTGGTCTTCAGAAATGTATATAGAGGTACATTTTCAGAACGAGCCTGGGTTGCTCGTACATACTATTCTGATATTGTGATTCTTGCATAAAAATAAAATAAAGTCAAGTATACACTGAGCTTAAACGTTTGACACACAAAAACAAGAAAAATGTCAGTAAGCATACTAACGTTATATACAGCACATCTTTCATTGTTTACATTTAAAGGTCCCATGGAATTTAAATATATTTTTTATGTTTGTATCAGTATTTTTAGTTTTTAAGATATAAGCTAGTGTGCTCTAAAACAGTGACACAATTTGCGTTTAGAAGATATAAAACTGATATAAACATGTAAAGCTGATTTTCAAATCATAGCCAATGAAATGATCTCTAGTATCTGACAAGCTCCACCCCTTTTCAGACGCTTCTCATTTGCTTTCATTTGATGCACTTGAACTCAATCGTTCTCACTGACAGAGCGGTGATAAAAACAAAACACTATTGGCTGTTTTAAAAAAATGGGAGGAGCTACACGATCTCCCACCCTGTCTTCATTTGTCCGTTGAGATTACGTCAGACATTGAATAAAAATGCATATTTCAAAGCACTTCACGGGACCTTTAATGACTTGCATGAGTCATTTTCAATTAATGATGTCGCAGAATTTGCCCATATTTTGAACCCATGTTAATTTACTGCTAAGAAGTTATTCCAGTATTCTTTTTATTTACTGGTAAAGTTGTTCCAGTAATTTTACAGCGATGCACTGTGAGAAATGGGCTATTATCTTTGATGAATTTGTTGCTTGCTTCTCAATTTCTGACAATAATAATAATACAATTTTGCAGCTGTTGCTCCCCCTGCAGCTACTAAAATGCATTATTTTATATGACCTGGTTTTATGTTTTACAACTACAGTAAATTAAAACTACTGTAGGTTTGACTAAATGTATTTTTGACTATAGGTTTGAATATACTGCAACAATAAAGTAACTATTGCACAATTGATTCTGTTAAAAGTAACGCATAGAATTGAACATACTGCCTCAGCAACGAGATCTTTCAACAGAAACGTTTTTCAGCTTGATTATATTACTACAAACATTTTAAGAATGTTCAATGCATATGGTCAGTTCTAATTATCTTTGCGATATACTCATTTATATTCATCTGCACTTTCATGCCTTCACATCTAAGAGTTGTTGCATCTTCTGTGTAAACTGAGGTCAACAGCAGCTCGCCATCTGAGTTGAGTTCCTTGTAGGCTGATTTTAGGCAGTTAGGGAACATCTGTAATAAATGTTGCGCAGGGATCCCCACACTAATGAATGCTCACAAGCCATTTCTGTTTCACTTATCTCAGTGGGACACCGGAGCGTCCACATCATAATCCCATGAAAGAATAAATGTTTTATGTGTTTTTGTGTAAAAGCCTGAGTGCATGTGTATCGCCAGAGTGTCTGTGGGCCACACAGAGAGCAGTTGCTGGAGTTTGACACCTCCCACTTTATTAGAGCCTGTCTCTCCTGTGGAGCTCCAGTCATTTCTGCTTATAGTGGCAATGCTAATATTAGATCAGCTGCTGAACCTGGTTGAAAATGTTTGATGCTTGTTAAAATGTTGGCCCAGTTTTGTCTAGCCATGAAGACGTCTTTGCAATTTGGGGAAGAATGCATGGATTTTCGAACATACTTTGGACAACTTTTAAGTAGTCCTAATTATATGAGATTTATTGTGAAGTGAACCCAGAACTGATGAATAATGAATAATGTAAATGAGACAGCATTAATTAAGAATGCCTTAATGAAAAAAAACATTCATTAATTTCTGTATTTTACCATGATATGCAGAGATTTATGTTTACACAATAATGTTGCCAGAAATGGAACAGGTTTTCCCTTGCATCAAATAAAGGTCAAAATGCAGTATTACATACACTCACCGGACACTTTATTAGGTACACCTTACTAGTACTAGTACATTGATACAAGGCAGGATGGATCCATGCTTTCATGTTGCTGACACCAAATTCTGACCGTGTCATTCGAATGTCGCAGCAGAAATTGAGACTCATCAGACCAGACAACTTTTTTCCAATCTTCTATTGTCCAATTTTGGTGACCCTGTGCCAATTGTAGCCTCAGTTTTTTGTTCTTAGCTGACAGAAGTGGTACCCAGTGTGGCCTTCTGTTGCTGCAGCCCATCCGCCTCAATGTTCGACATGTTCAGAGATGCTCTTCTGCATACCTCGGTTGTAACAAATAGTTATTTGAGTTACTGTTGCCTTTCTATCAGCTCAAACCAGTCTGGCCATTCTCCTCTGAACTCTGGCATCAACAAGAACTGAACTGCCGCTTACTGGATATTTTCTCTTTCTTGGTTTTGTAAACCCTAGAGAAGGATGTGCGTGAAATTCCCAGTAGATCAGGAGTTTCTGAAATACACCAGTAGTCTGGCACCAGCAACCAAAAAGTCACTTAAATTACCTTTCTTCCCCATTCTGATGCTTGATTTGAACTGCAGCAGATTGTCTTGACCATGTTCACATGCCTAAATGCATAGAGTTGCTGACATGTGTTTGACTGATTAGAAATTTGCGTTAACAAGCAGTCCAACACGTGTACCTAATAAAGTGGCCGTTGAGTGTATGTTAGGCCAGTATTTGGCACTGTCACATTGTTAGTAAACAAAAAATTTTAAGGAAGTGATGACATTTTTTTTTCTTCTTTAATTTTTAGAATTTTAATAACGCGCCAACAATGCAACAAAAAATAGACGTTTTAAAATAATATTGTCTTAGGCATGATTGATAAATTGAATGAAACAATGCATAATTTATAGGTCTACTAATCTTAATATTTTGAATAGTGAAAATGTATGTAAATGAAACAGTTTAATTACAGTAAAAATCCTAAACCAAAGAAAAAAAACAAAAAAAAGGGGTGACATGGTGACGCAGTGGATAGCACATTCGCCTCACAGCAAGAAATTCGCTGGTTCAAGTTGGCATTTCTGTGTGGAGTTTGCATGTTCTCCCCGTGTTCGCGTGGGTTTCCTCCGGGTGCTCTGTTTTCCCCCACAAGTCCAAAGACATGTGCTATAGGTGAATTGAGTAGACTAAATTGTCTGTAATATATGTGTGTGAATGAGTGTGTACGGATGTTTCCCAGTGATGGGTTGCAGCTCGAAGGGCATCTGCTGCATAAAACATGTGCTGGATAGGTTGGCGGTTCATTACGCTGTGGCAACCCCAAATTAATAAAGGGAATAAGCCGAGAAAATGAATGAATGAATGAAAACAAAAAAAGATCAGGTTGAACATTCAGGAGTTGGTGGGAAACATTACTTCTGCAATCTCTGTCTTCGCTGTTTAGAAATTATACACTTAGGGCCAGATTTACTTAACAGGGCAAATTAGCGTGATGCCACAATCCCATTAAAGCACCGATGGGAGTGGAAACTTCTGCAGATAATCTACTGACAATGCAAAAATTAAAGAACGCAGACGCAGCACCTCATTTCCACAGTGGCCAATGCAATCTAACAAGAACGCATATTAGGTCGCAAACAAGCAGAGCTGATGATAATCAGGTATGGGCAGACTAATAACAACACAGATGTAAAATGGGTTAATGTGCTGTTTTTCGGTGTTAAATAACGGCGTAAATACGAGTAAACCGATTACTAGAAATTTGACTAATTTACACACTCTGCTCCCATATATCTTGCGTTCGAAAGCAAACATGCACATGTAAGAACTTAAGCCACTAAAACATAAATGTGTCCATGCCTTTTCATATCTTTTGTTTTATTTTAATTCCATATATTTCATAAATCCTGAAAGTATATATTCAAAGCTCAAAGAAGGTTTGAACTTTGTGTAATCAGTTTGTTTTTATTGTTCTTAAAAATAGCAAGAAAATAACACAACCATTTTGTTGGTTGCTCACTTTATAGTACCTTCAACCTGAATGAATGAATCTTGTGGCTGTTTCTTTCTCTTGTGCTTTTGCTCTGGCCTCTTTCTCTCTGTTTCTATAACCCCTGCTGATGAGTATACAATACTCAATCCCTCTTTAGTAGATCTTAATTTAGTGAGGTGCCAGTGGGACTCGGGGAAATGCCCGTCACTAAAGGAACCGTGTCATGGCGACCGAGACCCTCCCCAGATCATAATCCACTAATCCGCTGGTCCGTATGCCGCCTGCCTCAGGACTTTAATTAATGTCCAGAGGGGTTTTGTGGATGGAGGCGAGGCTGCCTGAAGGGTTGAGAGAAAGGTTCTTCCAGAGAAGAGCTTGTTTTCCGACACCCTTCGAGCACTGGCGTCAGGAGATATTTATTCACTCAATGTCAATGTAATTCAGCAAGAGAGAGGGGCCTGCAAATCTCCACATGGTTTAATTCAAAATAACTAACCTTCTCACAGTGGTTTCACAGTAGATTAGCATGAAATTGTAGTGCTTTTAAAGACTGAGATTAGGATGTGAACTCTGACAATGTGATCTTACCATGACATTGCATACAGCAAGTGAAAAAGACTATTTAGTTACATCATTCAAATAAATGTCTCTTTTCTGTCTAAATTGAGTAGGCACTTAATACCCTAATACAAACCAAAGCAACCCTCGCATTTTCATAACTGCCACCAATACTTTGCTCTGTTGTTTTTGCTTTAATCAGTAGACATAAGTCCTTGGGTTTGATGTTCCAGAAAATTAATTAATGAATGAATAAATAAACTAAAAAATTACCAAAAGAAACTTTTTGTGGTAAACATTAATTAAGTTAAATATGTGATTTGCATATCATGTCATATTTCAGGTTTCAATATTTGCAGTATATTTATGGTGGCTTAAGAAAGCCAACATACTGTTATACTACTTAAACTTATTATTTTTCCGTCTTCTTCTTAGACTATATTAAGAACGCATCTCCTCCTAGACCGTTCATACTACAATGACCAAACTAACTCCAAACCTCACAACTATACTGAATCAAGTTGCTATATCTTTTCCAACTGATCCAACTTACAGTTTTCAAAAAACTGTCCTGGAAAATTCGGAAAAAGTCCCATTTACTTAACATTGGACTAAACTTTATGACCTCAAACTTTGCGCTAGACTGTCATACAGATTTAAAGTTGGGCTCATTTAACTCAGACTACCAATCTGCCAATCACGGATGACCTTTCAACTTACTAGCCACACCCTAGCAACCACTTACGGCACCTTAGCACCTGTCCCATAGACTTCCATTATAAAAAAAAAAACTGCCATTGACTTTAGATTGGACATACTAACAACATACCAATTCATGCTAGAAACACACTAACAAACATACTAATTATACTAGCAACATGCTATGTCATACTAGATCCATGCTATAAACATGCTAATTTATGCTAGAAACATGCTAGCAACATGTTAATACTAGAACCATGCTAATTTATGTTAGCAACTGCCTAGCGACTACTCAGAACACCTTAGCAACTGCCTAGCAACACCTTAGCAACCGCCTAGCAATGCCTTATCAACTACCTAACAACCACTTAGAAAACCCTAGCAACACCTCAGCAACGACCTAGAACAACTTAGCAACTGCCTAGCAACACCTTAACAACCACTTAGCAACCACCTAGCAACACCTTAGCAAACACTCAGAACACCCTAGCAACACATTAGCAATGACCTAGATCCCCTTAGCAACCAATCAGAACACCCTAGCAACACCTTAGCAACCACCTAGCAACACTCTAGCAACCACCTAGCAACACCTTAGCAACCACCTAGCAACACTCTAGCAACCACCTAGCAACACCTTAGCACCCTAGAACACTCTAGCAACCACCTGGCAACGCCTTAGCAACAGGCTAGCAACCAATCAGAACACCTTAGCAAATAACTAGAACAACTTAGCAATTGCCTAGCAACACCTTAGCAACCACCTAGCAACACCTTAACAACTAATTAGCAACCACCTAGCAACGCCTTAGTAACTGCCTAGCAACCAATCAGAACACAACAACACCTTAGCAATGACCTAGAACACCTTAGCAACTGCCTAGCAACACCTTAGCAACCACCTAGAACACCTCAGCAACTAACCAGAACACCCTAGCAACACATTAGCAACGACCTAGCATTGCCTTAGTATCCATCTAGCAACACATTAGCACCTTGGAACACTCTAGCAACCACCTAGCAACACCTTAACAACCACTTAGCAACCACCTAGCAATGCCTTAACAACCGCCTAGCAACCAGTCAGAACACCCTAGCAATACCTTAGCAATGATCTAGAACACCTTAGCAACTGCCTAGAAACACCTTAGAAACTAAATAACACACCACATAGCAACACCACATTGCCTAGCAACCACTCAGAACACCCTAGCAACTGCCTAGCAACACCTTAACAACCATTCAAAACACCCTAGCAAGGCCTTAGCAACCACTCAGAACACCCAACACCTTAGCAACCACTCAGAACACCCTAACAACCATTCAGAACAGCCTAGCAAGCACTTAGCAACACCTTAGCAACCACTTAGAACCCCCTGTCAACAGCTTAGCAAGACACATGTCAATCTATAATAGAAACATGCTAACCTATATGTATTTATAACTGTTTCAAACTTCTTAAATCTACTTCAGTTATTTAAACTTTAAAGCTACTTCAATCTTTCAGACGAGGCTTTCTCACGACACCATAAAGTTTGTCTACAAATTTTACTTTTTTAGTTTCATTATATTATTCTTCCATATGACTTTATTTAGGAAAACCTATTGATTTGTTCATTTTATTATCCACCTACATAGTAATAGAGCATGTCTCTTATATAAGACGTGATTTAAGACATCACAGTGTCAGCAGTATTTCATTGTTAATATATTTCTTCAGTGTAGCATTAGTCACTTAAATGACTGTGGTTATACAATATGGGAAGGGTTTGGAAGTATATTTTATTTTCTCTAAACAACTCAGTTTCTTTACAGGTCTAACTGGGAATGAAGTGGTTGTTCATGTGTTTCACTGGACTTTTCATGCTTAAAATCCCTATTATTCATTATCTCCCATTGATCTTTAGGGTCACATTGCAAGATTAAGACCACGAGACCCTCTATCTAAACAGTTATGAAATTAACTAACAAGGTGAGTGAAAGGTTAAATGCATGATTGAAAAGAAAACGACTGAAGCACTGGGGGAAAGAAGGTTACTTAAATACATTTGTCTTTTTAAATGTAGTTTATTTCATTTAAGTTTAAATTATTAGTATTTAGGGATTTATTTATTACATCTATATACGGTGCTCAGCATAATTGAGTACACTCCATTTTGAATATTTTTATCCATTTCTCAGTGAATTTAAGCAATGTATTTTGGTGCATTTAAACAAAACAGATTTATTAAACCGATATATTTATTAAAATAACATTTTAGTCACCAAACATAATTAGAAATTGAAAGATAATACAATTAAATGCAAGCAAAATATTGCAAAAATAAATACAATCTACAAAATTTCAACTAAATTTTTCATTTTATTTTTGCTTCTCTTGATTTTTCCTCTTTTTAAAAATTGTATTTAATATTTTTCTATAACATATAAATGTGGGTGTACTAGTTTTTGGACTGTTATCGTAAGTTATTTTGTTAGATATACTGCGGATTTGGCTTCAGTACTGACTAATCTAATGCACACATATACTATTGTATAGCTTTCTATTAAAAATATGAATTTAAAAGATAGATTTGTGAGGGGTGTACTTATAAAGGCTAAGCACTGTACTTATTTATTTGCTTTGTTTGTCTTTACTAAATTATATATGCCTTCATTTATAACATTTCTTATGTTTCTGTATAATTCCTTATAAATGCATTGATTATATTTATGTAATACTTCACGAAACACACACACACACACGCACGCACGCACGCACGCACGCACGCACGCACACACACACACACACACACACACACACACACACACACACACACACACACACACACACACACACACACACACACACACACACACACACACACACACACCCTTGTACTCATACAATGGCAATAAAGAGCTTTAAATTTAAATTGGGACACAGACATGTCTGTGTTATCTCCAGCATCACATGATACTCATTGGTGCTTCTACTATGGGTCTAAAGTAAAAAAAAGCTAAGTACATCTTGCAGTATTATGTATGTCTGATAATATTTTGTCTTCTGGAGAAAGTCTTATTTGTTTTATTTCAGCTAGAATAAAAGCAGTTTTAATTTTTTTAAAAAAACATTTTAAGATCAAAATTATTAGCCCCTTTAAGCTATATTTATTTTCGATAGTCTACAGAACAAACCATCATTATACAATAGCTTGCCTAATTACCCTAACCTGCCTAGTTAACCTAATTAACCTATTTAAGCCTTTAAATGTCATTTTAAGCTGTATAGAAGTGTCTTGAAAAATATCCAGTAAAATATTACTTACTGTCATCATGGCAAAGATAAAATAAATCAGTGTTTAGAAATGAGTTATTAAAACTATTATGTTTAGAAATGTGTTGAAAAAATCTTCTCTCCATTAGACAAGAATTGGGGAAAAAAATACTTCAACTGTATATTTCTTTCAGTACATATTTCAGTAAGTATATATATATATATATATATATATATATATATATATATATATATATATATATATATATATATATATATATATATATATATATATATATATATATACTGTATGTATATATATTAGTGCTGGGCCGTTATCGGCGTTAACGTGCTGCGTTAAAAATAAATATCGCCGTTAATCTATTCTCAAAGTTTGTTTGGAACTGGGTCTATTTTACGCAAGCTTATGCGGATGTATACCAGATTAGTGAGCTGTCTGACAAAAGACAAGACTGCCCTTCTGAATCAAATCAGCAGGATGCCTGACTCAAACTGCAGTTCGGCAGTTTCACTTTAACTCACGAATATTTCATCCATGCCATCGTGACAAACTGGGGTATTAGACGCAAATAAGGAGTAAGGACTGGTAAGAGTGTTATGGAATATAATAATGCAGGCCAATTGGAAAGAAAAACATACGGTTTGAACAGTATAAAATGAATGGAAACCAATGTAATGTACCCACTTTTCACAAAAACAAACATGTGTGTGTGTGTGTGTGTGTCTGTGTGTGTGCGGCCCTTTACTGACTGCCGCGTGTGGATCTTGTCGGAAAATTTGGCGAAAGGTCTTAAAGACCACGGTGTTTACTTCAATAATGCCACTAATATCTGCATACTCCACGTCTTATATCCATTTCTGTTTAGTTCAGTTATGACTTTAGTCGGATTAAGGGTAATCAACAATCGCTGTTTGGAGCGATTATCATAGTAGAACAGTTTCTCAAGCAGTTTGTGATGCATTTTGGAAACAGGAGATGAGCCCCTGGTCTAATGCGCCACCTGGCTTGAGAAACCAGTTCTCAAAGACTTATTATTTGGGTAGCACACATATTCTGAATGCCTTCGGCAGAATTAAAAATAGCCATTTTAATCTAGATTAATTCCAAAATTAATCTAGATTTAAAAACTAATCTATGCCCACCTATAATATATATATATATATATATATATATATATATATATATATATATATATATACAGTTGAAGTCAGAATTATTAGCACCCCTGTTTATTTTCCCAATTTCTGTTTAACGGATAGAAGATTTTTTCAGCACATTTCTAAACATAATAGTTTTAATAACTCATTTCTAATAACTGATTTAATTTATCTTTGCCATGATGACAGTAAATAATATTTTACTAGATATTTTTCTAGACACTTTTATACAGCTTAAAGTGACATTTAAATGCTTGATTAGGTTAATTAGGTTAACTAGGCAGGTTAGGGTAATTAGGCAAGTTATTGAATAATGATGGTTTGTTTTGTACACTATCGAAAAAAAAATAGCTTAAAGGGGCTAACAATTTTGACCTTAAAATGTTTTTTAAAAAACTACTTTTCTTCTAGCCGCAAAAAAACATGTAAGACTTTCTCCAGAAGAAAAAAATATTTTCAGACATACTGTGAAAATTTCCTTGCTCTGTTAAACATAATTTGGGAAATATATAAAAAATAAATAAATAAATAAATAAACAAATCAGGGGGGGGGGGGGGTGCGGGGGGCTAATAATTCTGACTTTAACTGTATATATATATACATAAAAAGGATATTTTAGCTATAACATGCAATGAGATCATTTAAAATTGCTAAATCACAGGCTAGAATTTCTTATTACTGTAACCAAATGAAAAATATTCAGTACACGATTTCTGATTCTTGGCATAGCTGAAGGCCTTTCGGTGTGTCCCCACAGTGTGTCTGTTTGTCTGTGTGTGTTCATTAATCATTGCTCCATGTGTGGACTAACTTGGATGTGTTAAATGCAGAAGACAAATCCTAATATGGGTTACCATACTTGGCCTTCATGTCAAGTATATATAAATAATGTCAGAAACTGAATCAGTCAGTGCAGCTTGCCGTTGCAGATGAATCGCTATGGGGGGTTCAAGTTTCTTAAGGCAGAAAATTGTGCGTAATCGGCTATAATGACTTTGACAAATAAGCACTTGAAACCAAGATACTATAAAGTGCAGACACTTTTCGCAGATTTCCGTGAGATGTTCAAAGAAATGAGAGTCTTAACAGTCTGACAGAAACAAAAGTCAGACAGATTGCAGAGGATTCTGAACGTAATTCTCATTTGCACTGCACATGAATAAGAATGGAACCTGAATTAAGAGAAGTGTTAATTTTTGTATGTTCAGCACAACCACTATTTTACTAATTGTTAAATCCACTTCAAATGGGCTCATCGCACCACGGATCGATTTTTTCCCCCCTAAACTTAAAAGGACTTCAATTAACGCATTCATTAACAGCAGTAAAAATGTGTGAATGTGTTCTTGTTAAGAGAAAGCCTGGAATATTCCCACAACGCTCAAATGGGATTACAATGTTAATCTCCGCTGTCACTGACAGTGATGGCCCAAATCTCCCTCCAACTCTGAGGAGGTGTTGGACCTGTCAGTGTGGGGTACGCTCCTGTGTGTGACGGCCTGCCAGAAGACGGGAAATCATGAGAACGCTTGCTTTGAGCCTCATTTTCTCCTCTTACTCTATTTAATATGGGGAAAGAGTCTGGGAAATCTCCATTTCATGAGCCAGATCCTAAATTTAGACCAACTGAAAGCACATCTAGCAGATTTTTCAAACTAGTCTTGCATATTTCTTTCTTTACTTTCTTAAAACATCTAGAACACAGACTGTAGTCCTATTACATGTTATCGCTGCCTACAGGACACCCCCACAGTCCCTGTGGTGCAGTGGAGCCCAACTCTAGGCTGGGGCCAATTATATTATGCTTCAGTGTGCCTATATATATGAGAGATTTGACTTGAAATACATACATTTTTTAAGGTGGAATAAATATATTTACATGCAAATAAAAAATGCAGGAGAAAATTCATGTAAACTTCAGTCAAAAGCCATATAAACTTGTTTTACAATGTGGTGTGTGCTTGTGTGTGTAAACTTGCTACCATGACATGGTTGCAAAAGTGTTAAGCAATCATTATGTGTTTGTTTTAAACAGCTTATCTGTGAAAAAAAAAAAAAATACACACACACACACACACACACACATATATATATATATATATATATATATATATATATATATATATATATATATATATATATATATATATATATTCAAATTAACATATTCCATGCTTTTGTTTTAGATAAAAATAAAAAGCCTGATACACCATTATATTTGGAATTAAAATATTATAGAATTTTAAAAAGGTTTGACCTAATTATTGACATGGCCATGGGATGGGAAAATCCCATGTGGGTGTAATGTTTGGGAAATGTGTTGCATTTCTTTAGCATAATCATAAATCATGTTATTTAGCTATTCAATACTGCAGAGTTCCCTGGGGTCTTAATCCATTATAATGGTGGTGTGTTTTGTAAGGTAGCACCTTAAATCTATACCAAACACATTTATAATTGGCAAATTAAAAAGCCACAAGGTACACACTTAGAATATGATTAAACCTAAAATGCAGTTCAGGATTTAGGCAAATGTGTATTGCAAAGCTGCAGTCTTTATATATGAATTACAAAAAGCATCTATTAAAAACAAATGATACATTACAGGAAACATTATTTAATATACATGTTGTGCAGAATATAGTGTCTATATATTTGCCTGTTGTCTATATAAATAAGTCATCTGCCAATCCCTGAATCCTGCTACTGCTACCGGATTGCTCTTTAATTTCTCTCATTATACCTTTAACTCATTTCAGCTGACAGTAAAAGTTGTATTGTAAAATACATCATCTACACTGAGGTCATTGACGTCTCAATTACTGGGGAAGGAAACACAAAGACATCTTGGTTTATGGAGCCATCAAATTAAATTTTATTACCTAACACTATGATTTGTCATAATGTCCAGTGACATGAGACGTGCTACTTGCATTTTATGAGCACAAGGTGAATTCTTGTCAAACTAGAGCAATTTCATTCTTTTGCTTGAGATGTTCCAGGCGGTACTTGACCCATATTTACTTTTCTCGTTTGATAAGTGTACTAAGAAGATCTATACATTTTATAAATTAATTCAACAGTACATTTGCATGTGAACAAAACAATCGCATGTGGTAAAATTGCTGAGGTTCATGGTGAAGCCTGGAAATGGGGACTCTAAAGTGACTTGGGCTTTTCAGCAAACACCACGCAGTGCCTGAGCACAGCACATAATAGTTTAACCACTGTGGTGGTACTTTCCAGGTGTGAACACCATGGGAGACACACAGTTGAAGTCAGAATTATTAGCCCCCCTGAATTATTAGACCCTCTGTTTATTTTTTCCCCAATTTCTGTTTAAAGGAGAGCAGATTTTTTCAACACATTTCTAAACATAATAGTTTTATTAACTCATTTTTAATAACATATTTATTTTATCTCTCGCCATGATGACAGTAAATAATATTTTACTAGATATTTTTCAAGACACTTCTATACAGCTTAAAGTGACATTTAAAGGTTTAACTAAATTAATTAGATTAACTAGGCAGGTTAGGGTAATTAGGCAAGTTATTGTATAATGATGGTTTGTTCTGTAGACTATCGGAAAAAAAAATGCTTAAAGGGGCTAATAATTTTGTCCTTAAAATGGCTTTAAAAAAATAACAACTGCTTTTATTCTAGCCGAAATAAAACAAATAAGACTTTCTCCAGAAGAAAAAAATATTATCAGACATGCTGTGAAAATTCCCTTGCTCTGTTAAACATCATTTGGGAAATATTTAAAAAAGAAAAAAAAAAATCAAAGGGGGGCTAATAATTCTGACTTTAACTGTATATATTAACACGTATTCTTAATATTACACCTTTTTTTTTCAAGAATGTGTGTTTTACTTACACAGCCTTTACTAGCTGGTTCCTTAACACTAAACCTGACTCCCAACTGGGTCACAGCATCGATGTAACCCCTCCCCCATCTATCACCACACTGTTATACACAACCCATTCCAAACTAAATCAGGCCTATGAAGTAGGTGCACTAACAAGATTGCTAAATATTGCACTTATTGTTGCCAAGCAACCCTAACAGCCTACTACTTATCTTACTTTACCCGATCGACACTTTAATAATTCAAATTCTTTGTTTTTGGCATGATGATAGGTCACTATGGATCGTTCGTTATTAACAGGAGATTCAGTGAGCTGCATCTCTGATAGTAAAATAATACGCTAATCGTAAACGTTTTTAAATGAACATTTATTTATAAAAACAAAAGTTTGTCTTTAGACAACATTTTCTTCATTTTTTAAATAGATACACAAAGTAAACATAATACATTTTTGCTTTTACAGATACAGGAAAAAGATAAAAAAAATGGTGCCACTTCAGCCTAAACGGCAGCTATGTTATGTTTACTAACTTTACTTTGCGTCGCTGGTTGAAGGAATGCACAAGATTCTCCTTGCAAGGCACTGCAGTCATGTAAATAACAATCTTGTTCCTCCCAGAACGATAGCAGATTTTCCTCTGATAACTCCTCTAAATGAAAGTTTGAACAGTACTCTTGCACTTCATCCATTACTTTGGCCGTCTCATCTTCCCATTCTGTAAAGTCCACTTTTTGCTTTTTTGCAGGTCCACTGCCATGTCCCACTACATCCACCAGCAACCAACCAGCAATTAATCAGAGTGTATTTTTTATTACCCGACCCACGGACTATCCACAGCGCCTGTGGATATAACCACCATTAGCCCGACACTACTACACAGCTTACTTCCACCAGGGTCATGGCACCAATATAACCCATTTGTTTCTATTCAGTTCACTTCAGATTGGTTTTGAACTGATCTTTCTGGCATGGGAGGAAGGGGCACTAACAGAAACCCTAAATACCACACATCTTGTGGCCAGGGGAGGGAGGTGTACTCACACTACTTCCTGACCTCCATTACACTCAGCCCTCCAAACCTCACTTTCACCAAGGTCATGGCATCAATGTAACCCATCTGTTTCTCCTCAGCCCACTCCAAACTAAATTTTTATATATTTTTTTTTCTTCCATGGGAGGCAGGTGCACTAACAAGGATCTGAAGTACCACATCTCTTGTTGGCAGGGGAGTGAAGTTTACTTACAGAGTTCCTACTAGCTGGCCTTTCACCCCTTTCAGGAGGGTCATGGCATAGTAATAGTCCCTTTCACACTTGCATACTTTTCTGGAAAATTACAAGTACATTTCTATAAAGATTATGTGTGAAAATGTCCTTTAAAAAATACTCAGGAATGGTTTGAAAAATAAAATGCAGCATAAAACATGAGGGTATTTGGACAGCCACTGAATGCCTGTGAACACAAACTTTCAATGGTTACACTGGTTGGGACCACCGCAAATTACAGAAGACACTGCATTGTCAACCCCTGCACCCCACCCCTCCCCGCCCTTTCAATACCAGTTGCACCCCCAAACCCCTACACCTCCCTCTTCAATTTCTAGACATCACTGGTCATTTTTGCCTGGGACCAAGGCCAAGAATCGCCTCTGCTGATTGGTCCACTGCTTTGACAAAACATGGTCATGCACGTTTATCAATTGTGTGTTTACATTGAAAACAGGGCAGGACAATATTGAAAAAAAAAAAAAAAAAAAAAAATCACAAAATAGTTTTTCATATTATTCCATATAAATAATTATTGAATAATTTATAACAATCCATTTGGGAATATTAGGATTTTTTACCACTTTATTTTAATTTACCAACATTAGTAAGGTACTGTATATAGTTTTAATAGTCAAAAACACAAATATATAAAAAAATATATCTCATCCCTTTATAATAAAACAAACATAAGTGTTAAAGTGACTCTTAAATTTGATAAATAAAATGTTACAAAGTGTGCGCAATGGTAAATGTAGATCAACATTTGTAAGGTGTCAGTAATAATGTTACATTCTCAAAAAGGTACATGCTGGTTCAAGTAACGTTCCTTGATGAACAGTTGTACCATATATGGTACAGAAAATACCTCTTATGATATTGTTCTGTGTCTTTATATGGTACAACTGAAATTAAGGTACACAATTGTTTCCAAATAAAAAGTACGAAAGTGTTGAACAGTGAACAACTCTTTCTTTATTTATTGCAATACCTATGAAAATAAACATTACTGGAAAGGCAAAGTGATTTTATGAATAATTTTAAATAAAAACAAGAATCATCATTTAAAAGTGAAAACCTATAATCTATAAATCTATAAATATTAGTTATTAAGTTCTATAATAAAATAATACAAAACAAAACGCTCAGGTTACTAGAGTAACCCTCGTTCCCCGAGGGGGGGAACGGAAATGCTATGTGGAAAAACTTCCACTATGGGGATTTCGTCAGAATCCAATCATCTGAAAGAGTATAAAAACGGGCCAATGAAATGCCAATGAGTTGGCAGCGTCAGCGTGCACAGCTGTCTTGAATGACAATCAGTGTGGCATAAAAGGCTAGCATGTGCTCAGCAACGCTATCCTTTTCTAGCTGAAGAGGCTTTCACACTCAACAGCTAAGGGACAATCATTGTGGCGAAGGAACATAGCATTTCCGTTCCCCCCCTCGGGGAACGAGGGTTACTCTAGTAACCTGAGCGTTCCCCTTCGGGAGGGGAACTTCAATGCTATGTGGAAAAACTTCCACTATGGGGAAATTTATGGAAAGCGCCACAACGAAAGAACCTTACCATGTCTCCAGTGAGGGGCGCGCCACGCAGTAGTACGAGCGCACCTGCATCGCTGGAGACACAGTCCTCCAACGTGTCCCCTGGCCCTTACTTACCCTACTTACCTTTTCTGGTTTAGATATACTTTTCGGGGAGTCGTAAGATACACCTAGTTAATTTCTAGGAATTTTAGATACGACAGTACGTTGGGAAAGCGTTCAGTCCCGATAGGGAGGACGCTGCGGAGGCCACCTGCTGCCCGGAGAGGGGAGACCTGGTGGCAAGTAGTATATGGACTAGCCCTGAGAAGGGGGAGTGCACATATGAAGATGGTTAGCGGGGAGGGAAGACACGAGTCCGCCCCGGAGGGGGGAACTACATCGTGGCTGAGTGAGCATATGGGATCGCCAGCGGGGATCACACATAGCAGGCACCTATACCCAGAACGCGGGATGACCAGCGGGCATACCTACAACGTAACGGGCCATCGCCTGACTCCTCCGCTGAGTCAGGTGGTGGGGGCCTCGGAGGAACTCTGCAGGGTTCGCCAAGCGGGGAACTCGACTGGCAAAGTAAAAAAGGCGCACGGATCTCTGTGTTAGAGAGAGAGGCGCAGCAAACGTTTACAACACCTACCGATTTTCCTCATGACTCGGGGTTTCCCAACACCCTTGAGGAGACCGGCTCCACTCGAAGATTGTAAAATCTAGCAAATGTATTAGGTGTCGCCCAGCCCGCAGCTCTACAGATGTCTGTAAGAGAGGCGCCGCGTGCTAACGCCCAAGAGGAGGCAACGCTCCGAGTGGAGTGTGCTCTAACTCCTGGGGGACACGGCTCGCCCTGGCTCAGGTAAGCGAGGGAGATGGCATCCACTATCCAGTGGGCCAACCTCTGTTTAGATACGGCACTTCCCTTCTGCCGACCACCATAACAGACAAAGAGCTGCTCAGAGGATCTAAAACTCTGAGTACGGTCCACATAAGTCCGCAAAGCGCGGACAGGACACAGCAATGAAAGGGCTGGGTCTGCCTCCTCCGGGGGCAGCGCTTGCAGGCTCACTACCTGGTCCTTAAACGGTGTGGTAGGAACCTTGGGCACATATCCAGGCCGGGGTCTCAGGACAACGTGAGAGTAGGCCGGCCCGAATTCCAGGCACGAGTCACTGACCGAAAATGCCTCCAGATCCCCTACCCTCTTAATCGAAGCCAACGCGACCAGCAGAGCTGTCTTCAGGGACAGAAATCTCAAGGATACTGAGTCGAGTGGTTCGAAGGGATCTCCCCGTAGGCTCGTGAGCACTACAGTGAGATCCCAAGAGGGCATAAGAGGGGGGCGGGGGGGGAATATTCGCCTCGCACCTCTGAGGAACCGGATGACGAGGTTATGCTTACCCACGGTGCCGCCGTCCACCGCGTCATGATGAGCGGAGATAGCGGCCACGTAAACCTTCAGTGTGGAGGGCGACAGCCTCCGCTCCAACCTATCCTGAAGGAAAGAAAGCACAACACTGATCTGGCAAGATCGGGGGTCTTCTCGGCGAGAAGAACACCATTCAGTGAATAGACTCCACTTCAGGGCGTAGGCATGCCTCGTAGAGGGTGCTCTAGCCTGAGTGATGGTATTAACCACCGCCACCGGTAGGTTACCTAAGTCTTCCTCGCGTCTATGGACCACACGTGGAGGTTCCACAGATCTGGACGAGGGTGCCAGATGGTGCCCTGTCCCTGAGAGAGGAGGTCCTCTCTCAACGGGATCTGCCAGGGGGGGGCTATCGCGAGGAGGGAGAGTTCTGAAATCCAGGTCCGGTTGGGCCAGAGAGGCGCAACTAGCAAGACCTGCTCCTCGTCCTCCCTGACCTTGCACAGTAACTGCGCGAGTAGGCTCACTGGGGGGAACGCATATTTGCGCATGCCCTGAGGCCAGCTGTGGGCCAGTGCATCCGTGCCGAGGGAGCCCTCGGTCAGGGAAAAAAACCACTGGCAATGAGCGTTCTCGGGGGAAGCAAACAGGTCGACCTGGGCTTCCCCGAAGTGCGCCCATATCAGCTGGACAGACTCGGGGTGGAGTCTCCATTCTCCCGAGACTAGAAGCTGCCGTGAGAGCCCGTCGGCTGCACGGTTGAGCTCGCCTGGGATGTGAATGGCGCGCAGCGATTTGAGCCGCGTATGACTCCAGAGGAGCAGACGGCGAGCGAGCTGAGACATGCGGCGGGAGCGTATACCCCCCATGCGGTTGATATACGCCACCGTCGCCGTACTGTCCGTCCTGACCAGTACGTGTTGCCCTCTGAGCACCGGTAAAAAACGGCGCAGGGCGAGCAACACTGCCAACAGCTCTAGGCAATTGATATGCCAATGCAGCTGGGTTCCCTTCCATAGGTCCGCAGCCGCATGCCCGCAACACACGGCCCCCCAACCCGTACTGGAAGCATCCGTCGAGACGACGACATGCCTGGACGCCTGTCCCAGGGGCACTCCGGCCCGTAGGAAGGAGGGGTCCCTCCAGCGGTTGAGGGTGCGGCGACACAGCGCAGTGACAGTCACTCGGTGTGTGCCCGCGTGCCATGCGCGTCTGGGGACTCGATCGTGAAGCCAATGCTGCAGTGGTCTCATATGGAGCAATCCGAGCGGCGTGGCCGCAGCTGCGGATGCCATATGCCCCAGGAGCCTCTGAAACAATTTCAGGGGGACCACCTTTTTTCTGTCGAACTCCCTCAGACAGTTCAGCATCAGCCCGGCGCGCTCTCGTGAGAGGCGCGCCGTCATGGTGACCGAGTCCAGCTCCAACCCGAGAAAAGAGATCCTCTGCACGGGTGCGAGTTTGCTCTTTTCTCGGTTGACCTGAAACCCCAACAGGTCGAGGTGCCGGAGCACCTTGTCTCTGTGCGTAATCAATTGATCCCGCGAGCTGGCTAAAATCAGCCAGTCGTCGAGATAATTGAGTATGCGTATGCCTGCGAGTCGAAGGGGCGCTAAGGCACCCTCCGCGAGCTTGGTGAAAACTCGCGGAGACAGAGAGAGCCCGAAGGGGAGGACTTTGTACTGCCATGCTCGGCCTTCGAACGCAAACCGCAGAAACTGCCGGTGGCGTGGAAGTATGGAAACATGGAAATACGCGTCCTTCAGGTCTATTGCTGCAAACCAATCCTGAGGACGAACACATCGGATGATGCGTTTCTGCGTGAGCATTCTGAACCGCAGCTTGTGAAGACAACGGTTCAAAACGCGCAGGTCTAGGATTGGTCGTTGCCCACCGCTCTTTTTGGGTACGATGAAGTACGGGCTGTAGAACCCGCGCTCCATCTCGGCTGGAGGGACCGGCTCGATTGCATCCTTCGCCAGGAGGACAGCAATCTCCTCTCGCAAGACAGGGGCGGACACAGGGCTGACCCTGGTGAAATACACACCCGTGTACCTGGGAGGCCGTTTCGCGAACTGAATCGCGTAGCCGAGTCTGATCGTGCGGATGAGCCACCGCGATGGGCTGGCCCGCGCTAACCAGGCAGGCAGAGCCATCGCTAGCGGCTTCATTCGCACGATCGCTGACGTACCAACGGTGGGGCAGCACGGAGTGGGTGGGCTCAACCGGGAAGCACTGGGGTCCCGCGGGAGAGCAGGAGGCGAGAGATTCACTCTCGTCTCGCACCCATACTCCGGAGGGGTGGTCAGGAGGGGAAGAGAAAGGAGACCGTTCTCTTGCGCTCCGTGAGCCACTGGCGAAACGCACCGATCCTGCGAGCTGGAAGGCATAGCGTCCCAAGCTGGCAGTGTTCGGGCAGTCACATCCGGGGAGGTGGAAAAATGCTCTTTCTTTGGAATTTGCGTGGCGTTGAAAAACGCCGTTGGTGTTATTTGTGGGGCCCGGCCCTCCGCCGGGGAAAGAGCAAGTTCCCTCCTCTCCGGATGGCCCGTCTCAGGGACGCTTCGCGGTCCGTTTACCGGACTTAGCGGCGCCCTGGGGCGGGGGCGCTGGCTGCCTGCGGGATGCTCGGCGCTGCCGCTTGGCCGGAGGCGCAGGCGGGGGCGCGAGAGCAGGTCTTGTGGCCGCAGGCGGGCGCCCTCGGCGAGGAGCAGCGGAGGTGGATGGTACGGCGGGGGGAGCGGTCTTACGGTCCCGCCGATAGATGACTTTGCCCATCGCATCCGACTGCTCCTTCACCGCCGTGAACTCCTGGGTGAATTCACCGACGGTGTCGCCGAACAGGCCAGCCTGGGATATGGGCGAGTCAAGAAAGCGGACTTTGTCAACATCGCGCATATCTGCCAGGTTTAGCCAGAGGTGGCGTTCCTGGACCACTAGTGTGGCCATCGACCTTCCCAGGGCACACGCAGCCGACTTGGTGGTACGCAGAGCATAGTCGGTTGCGGTGCGGAGCTCATGGAGCAGGCCTGGGTCGGAACCACCCTCGTGCAGCTGGGCCAGCGCCTGCGCTTGGTAGCGCTGGTAGGTGGCCATAGCATGCAAGGCGGAAGCAGCCTGGCCCGCGGCTTTGTAGGCTCTGGCTCCGAGGGAGGCAGATAACCTACAAGCCTTGGACGGGAGACGGGGCTGACCCCTCCAGGAAGAGGCGCCACGCGGACATAGGTTGACCGCAATGGCGCGCTCAATCTGGGGAATCGCCTCGTACCCCCTGGCTGCTCCACCATCCAGGGTGGTGAGGGCGGAGGCGCACGCAGATCGGGCAGAGAAAGGTGCCCTCCAAGACTGCGTGAGCCTACTGTGCACTTCCGGGAAGAAGGGGACGGGAGGCTTAGAAGGCTTCGCCTTTTTGTCCTCCACGTAGCACCCATCTAGTCGGTCCGGCCGCGGGGCTGGGGGATAAACCATCTCCAAACCCACGGCCGAAGCAGCCCGGGAAAGCACGGCCAGCATATCCGCTTCTGGATCCGAAGCCACGCTCACAACCCCGGAGGGAGGGAGCGGGTTCGGATCCTCGTCGGATAATGATAGCCCACCCTCCGATGCATTGATGGACATCTGGTCCTCGGTGTCATCGAGTGAAAGGGCGACCATCCGTGAAGATGGACCGCTTCCTTCACTCGAAGCTTGGATGGAGCGCGCTGAGGAATGAGAGGTCCGCGAGCCCGAAGGCGGCGGATTAGCTCCCACCGTAACCCTCAGATCTGCCCGAGTGCCAACCGCAGAGCGGGGGACAACTGGGGTGGGTCGCCCTTTTACAAGAGCGAGCCGCGATCTTAGCTGCGCAACAGACATGACGTCGCAATGACGGCATGCACTGCCCGCGAGCACCGCATTGACATGCTGGACCCCCAGACATGCCACGCAGTGCTCGTGCCCATCATCCGAGGACAGGGAACCACCACATCCAGAAACGCACGGTCGGAGCGACATCTTTAAAAAGACGCACTGCACGACCGTGTTGCTCTTTTAGGGAAGCTTGCTTCCTATACAAACCGCTCAGTTTGAGGACCGGACCCAAAGGACGCCAGGCAAGGGAGAGAAGACCCAGCTCGACCGTCTGCCGCAGCGTAAACGCACTCTGGACCGGGAGAACAGCTCTCAATCTCTCTCTCTGTGTAGACAGGTTGGAGAACCCTCAGCAACTCTCTCAGAAACTTGTGAAAGGCTCTGAAAGCGAAAAGGATAGCGTTGCTGAGCACATGCTAGCCTTTTATGCCACACTGATTGTCATTCAAGACAGCTGTGCACGCTGACGCTGCCAACTCATTGGCATTTCATTGGCCCGTTTTTATACTCTTTCAGATGATTGGATTCTGACGAAATCCCCATAGTGGAAGTTTTTCCACATAGCATTGAAGTTCCCCTCCCGAAGGGGAACAAAACAATTGGTAAAACATAAAACTATAGGTATTGTAAACTAAACAGTTAGTTTTATGTTTGGTAAGCATTTTTGACACTGTTAAGGTACCAAGTGTCTTGTCACTGTGGTGGTACCTTTATGGATCAGGGGTGTGTTTCCCAAACAACGACGTAACTCGCGGCTGAACTATCATAGTGCGATGCATCGTTTGGGGAAAGAACGATGTAGTGACGAGTGTTTCCCAAAACCCCTAGTTTCTCTGTCGCAGATCCATCGCCTGAACCAAGTTAGTTATAACGTAAAACGTCCATAATGATGCTCTAAACGGGGTGGAGTAACTTCTTTAGAGAACAACCCCATCATTTCTTTGTGCAAATTATATTGTGTTACACAAACACGCATTTCAAATAAAATCCAATATTAGTTTTGGTAAAAACATCCTCTCGCTTTACATATTAATCAAAATAAATGTAAATGGCACATATAGGGCCAATGTTTGCTTTACTAATATTATTGAGAAGTTGAACATTACATATTCTATTCTAAAACATAAAATCACTTACAAAAGCTAACACTATTCTAATATCATATATAAATCATATAAATAAATAAATAAATAATGAGGCGATTTATTATAAATATATTTACTTTAATAATAATATTAATAATATTAATGATGATGATGATTATTATTTAGGATATTGTTTATTTATTTTTAAAAATTACAATTTGACACATGCAAACCACAGCAGAAAGTTCTAACCAACAGGCCCATGTCATATACAGTAGAGATACTTAATAAATAACCCACTATAAAATAAAAGAATTAACGTATGCTATGTTTTTTATTTTCACAAGCTTTGGAGACGTAACATAATTTCCACTTTTAAATATACCTATAGTTTTCGCCATGAGGCTGTGTTCAAAATGATATCAATGTTTTCAAAGTGCACCGCGAAGGGAGCACGATTGTAAACATGAAGATAGCTAAAATTGAACTGTAAAAATACTTTGAAAGCAAATTACACCTAAGAGAGATGACCTTAATGCTTTTTTATTATTAATAATTCCAGCTTTGAATGTTAGAATGTTCTAAATGAATAGGGCATAGGGGGGGATAAGTGGGAATAGAACACAGCCAGGAACTATGCTTTTAACTACAGCTACAGAGGTGTCGTTTCAAGGGCTCAAGTTTGCGACGCAGTTTGCGAATGTTGGTTGGAGCGATGGATTTGGGAAACAGCAAATCAAAGAACTATGTTTGTAACGACGGAACTTGCGACCTTAGTTGGCTAACGATGGTTTTGGGAAACGCACCCCAGATTTGTACCTTTGATGAAGGTTCAGTATTGTATCTGCAGGTTTTAAAAACCAAAGGTACATTTTGGTTTCCCATGGGACAAATCATGTCCTGTTTCTTTGTCTTAAGGTACAATTCTGTCCAATAAAAAGGTACTGCCCCAGTGACAAGGGTTTGTACCTTCTTTGGTACACCATTTTTTTTTTTTCTGAGAGTGTACAGTAAACCTCAAATCTGAGCTTTCAAGTAAAGGAACTTACCATCATTATTCAAATACATGTTGCAACATTTCAAATGGTGAAATTGAATGACTATATTACTCCCAATGCTAAAAAAATCTTTCAGATGGGTGCTAGTGGCTGGGATGCACATGAAAAGAAACCAAAAAGCCACTCTGGCGACATCCTTACAATCCTTTTTTATTTACAATCTCCTCACTCCTGCTATACAGCACTCATTTTTGCGTGTGTTATTCTGACCTGACAAGCACAAATGCGTGGTTTCCTTCACCATTTTCTATGGGGTCTCTCGTAACTAGACGTCAATCAAAGGTTTTCTCAAAGGATGACAAATGGACAAACCATTGCTGCCACTCCGATGCAAGTTTATGGAGAAAAGTAAAAAGCACTGCAGTATTTGAGTGCTCTGTGTTTGTCTGAGGTAATTAGTCTGCCGTTATTATGGAAATATGTACAGTATACAAAGTGTAAAGCAAATTGGTTAGTTCTACTTACAGGAATCGTGGTGTGCTCACGGCATTCAGAAAAGTTCAGATGTTTTTTTTTTTTTTTTAACTATGTGTTAACCTGGAAAGTGCGCACATCATGTGTGCACCGATTGCACATCACGTGTGCATCGTGCAAGTCAATCACCACCATTGGAAATGACAAACATACATCCTAAGCTTATTGGCATTCCTTCCAAGGCGCTCGCTCAGCAGACGCATTTAATAAAACTATAGCATTCATACAGAAACTTTAAACCAAACTTTTTTTTTTAAATCGTTATTGACAATGGTGTTCAGTCATTAAATATCAATACTGATTTTATTGTCCAGCCCTAACTGAAAAACAAAGAAAGTAGTGCATTGGAAAGGAGAAATGTGTTTTGTGCGAATGACCCCTTACTGTGTGAATGGGGCAAATATAACCCCACTGGTTTTACTCCCATCCTGAAATGAATTCCAACCAGCTTTGGGGGCATGAGAGGCGGGTATACTAACAGGGACATTGGAGATTAGCCTCTAGTGTCATTTGCTAGCACAAGCCCAAGGTGGTTTACACACAGAGTGTCTTCTAGGTGGCATCTATTACACTTGCAGCCATCAAAACGTTACTCAAGCAGCCATCCAAAACACCATAGCAACCCCAATAAACAATGTGTAAATAACCACTCTGTAATACTTTAGTTACCACGCACCAACCTGGCAAGCACCCACTATACCCTAGCGCATAGCGGTGAGTTTTACACAGGCAAACACTGCATGTATTTTCCATTCTTTTTTCACTCAGCTCCATTCATAAAAGTTCACAACTGCGTTATCAGTCTATCTGTTCATTAATCAGCTCGCCGGCGGGTGTGTTTCAGTCTTGCTATCTGTCGAATGTAGTTAATTATTTTTGAACGTGCCTGAGAGTATGCTGTGAAATAGGACTGCTGGTAGTGCCATTAAACTAATGAAGATGTCAAAGTTCAAGGTCATCCCATGTGATGTTCTCTCGCATAGCTGAGGGCAGCCAGATTAAACCACACGAGAGAAAAGAATATGGAGAGCTGGCGGAGTGACTCACGATGGGTTAATCATCTACTTTGTTTGCCAATTTAGACTGGTCTTTAAGGACATGCTCACATTTTAGGACTGGTTGCATTATTTTCCATGCCATATGGACATTAAATCTTTAAATATATTTGTTAAACTTGAACTTCAGTGCTCGCCATGATAAACAGGTGCAGAGTCATGAAATGGAGAAGGATGGATAGATGAATTACAGTTGAAATCAGAATTATTAAACCCCCTGAATTATTAGTCCCCTGTTATTTTCCCCAATTTGTGGTTTAAGGGAGAGAAGATTTTTTCAACACATTATAAACATAATAGTTTTAATAACTCATTTCTGATAACTGATTATTTATCTTTGCATGATGACAGTAAATAATATTTTACTAGATATTTTTCAAGACACTTCTATACAGCTTAATAAGTGACATTTAAAGGCTTATACTTGACTTAATTAATTAGGTTAACTAGGCAGGCTAGGGGTAATAACAATCATTTGCTCTGTAAGAATATTTAAAAATAGCTTAAAGGGGCTAATCATTTTGACCTTCAAAATGTTTTTTTTTTAAATTAAAAACTGTTTTTATTCTAGCTGAATTAAAACCAATAAGACTTACTCCAGAAGAAAAAAAAATTATCAGACATACTGTGAAAATTTCCCTGCTCTGTTAAACATAATTTGGGAAATATTTAAAAAAGAAAAACAAGTTCAAATAGGGTTTTAATAATTCTGATTTTAACTGTATATTTCTTAAAATGTTGAGCATATAGTGTGAACCATGATAATGTCAAATTTTAACTCCAAAATGAGATATTTTTGGTTTTTATTTATATTTTTAATTTATTGTATTACTTTACAATACATTTCACTAGTTAAATCTGGTTAATACATTAACTGACATTAACTTTTCATTGGGCATTTTTTGTATTAGAGTTATTTATTTATTTTTTATAATGTTTGGAAGTTTAAGTTAGCTCAGGCACATTCAATTATAACATGTATTTTAATTAGTAAATGTTGAAATTAACATAAACTGATTTTAATCATTGCTTTAAAAGTATTTTCCATTGTTAGTCATATTATTATTATTATTATTATTATATTATTATTATTATTATTATTACTATTATTATTATATTATTATATTATTTTACATTTATACATTTAACAGTAACTTACAATTTCAAAATTAATATAAGTTTCATATTATTATTTTTAGAACTAATATAATTAAACTAATACTATTATTTATTTTGTTTTTAAGTATTATATTGATAGTTTATATTAAATATTTTTTTACTGACTTTAAAATAATAATAAAAATATACATATAAAAACATATTGTTATGTTGTCTAGCTTTATTTATTTTATAATTTTTTTATTTTATTTTGGAACACATTGATCGATTCATTCTGAAAGAACAAATGTGTACAATTAAATGGTATTTATAATTAAATATTGTTTGAGATGACCAATAATAATTGAATTGAAGATGAATTGTGGTGAACCAGTTGCTCTGTATTGAGTACAGTAAGATTCAGTATTCAGAATGATTTCGGTCCAAAGTTGACATGACGTTGTTAATATCAAGGTAAGAGAGGAGACAGGGATGATATGCATTTTACAGCATTCTAAGGATTGGCAGTAGTTGCATGAAAGTTTATGGCTTTATAGCATGTTTTCTCTTCAATTAAAACCTGCTATTAGCATGCTGGTACACACGGAGGAAAATAAAGTTTTAGAACATTGAGAAATATTTAACTGAAAATGACCAGCAGAGTCCATGTCCTCTCGGTGACACATAACGGTTGCTTGCGCATTGTTCAAATAAACTTACCAAAAAAACAAATACATAAATGGATGGTTTAAAATTAAAATAGCCAATAGCGATGTGCATATCCATTACAGATGCATATTTTAAGGCGCACATGTGTACTGGTTCAGTTGCAAAACGCAAGAGAAAATGAAGGCATCAATATGACCTGGTCATAAGAAAACATTATTTAAAAAAGCCACTCTAACCCTGTGACATTCTTCATTACTGTTTAATTGTGCACCTGTTACATACGCATGTCAATAATAAATGGACATCAGTATGACTGAGCCTGTGTTTTTCACAAGTACTCCGCTGAGGAAACTTAATAATAATTGTTCCCTTCCTGTTATCTCTGCACTGATTAGAGGCAATTAACAGAATAAATCAACATATCAGTAATACTACGGTGATTGATATGACAACTTGGACACTATTAAAGAATTAGAACATTCTGACTGTACTCAAATAATCATTTAAACCTATGTGAATTTGTCAAGTGTATGTACTGTATATGCACAGGACAAGTAAGCCGGTATCCATCAAATATGTAACAATATATGGTACTATCACAGTCTTTCTGTAGCAATTACTGATTAATTTACAGTATATGTTTTAAAAGCATAGTTCACATATACAATTATTTAAAGGCTATAGTCATGTGAAAACACACTATTCCTCATAAAAGGTATTTGGCAGTCTTCTAAACTAGAAAATAATTACCTCAGATGAACTACAACACGACATATTACACCTGCTATTTTATTAAATTAAATTCAAATTTAATGTACAGTTCTTTTTACAATACTTATTGTTTTTCAAAGCAGCCTCTCAAAAGGTGCATATCAAACTCTTTTAACTAACAAGTAAAAACTAAAAAACTTTACTAAAATTATGGGTTTTTAATCTAGTTTTAAACTGTGAATGTGTGTCTGAGCCTCAGACATTATTAGGAAGACAATTTCAGAGTTTAGGAGCCATATATGAAATGCTCGACCTCCTTTAGTGGACTTTTTACACAGGCCCAGTGTAACTTAACAAAAATAAAGTAAATATGTAAAAGTCCAATACAATCTCACTGCAATTCATAACTTTTGCTAATTTGTATTAATTTGTCTGATCTCATACATTTTAGTATGATTTGCTCATTTCCCAAATGAGGGTGGGGTAAGGGCAACACCTTCTTTTAAAAATCATACATTTCACACAAATGATGTCAAATGAATTTGTATGAATTAGCCACTTTTCTGACAATATGTAAAATAGTTACACTTCCTTGTGAGATTGGGCAGAACAATTACGGGTGAAAAATTTACGACACATATTTTTAAAATACAGATTAAGAGAGTACTGCTAAGACACAGCTAATCAGTCCTTTCTTAACTGATCCTCAGCATGTGGGTGCATATTACTGATGCAAAACTGTAAAAACAGAAGTTTTGAGCCTTCAGGAGTGTGCTTACACAGTGTCAAGTTGGAAAACATCCGCAATGATCTTTGAGTAGCAACAGTGGCTGTTGCCAATCTACTAAGATACATATAGCCATTTCTAAAATAGTCAGAAGTTCATCGTCCCACAGTTAAGAGATATATTCATAAGTGGAAGACATTCAAAACAGACACCAATATTCCCAGAGTGGACATCCCTGCAAATTCACCTGAAGATCATGTAGCACATTAACATTGTGTTAATAACAGTACAGTAAAATTCCAAAAAAATTAAAATAAAAAATCAGTAGAAAGAATCATAACTTGTTTGAAAGGGTTGACAGATACAAGCTGTCTCTCTCTCTCTCTCCAAAAAAAAAAAAAAAAACTTATCCTGAAAACCATGGAAATCAATAGTGTCCATTTTACAGCTGCATTTGAAATATATTTATATTAATCTATGCATTTAAACATATAAAATGTTCATATAGTTACAGAAAGACAAACATTTTTTCACTTGATTTTTATGTTGTTTCTTTGTTGCTTTGGTTACATCTATTGTCCTTATTTCACTCTGAATGAAATGCCAAGAAGTTAATGTAAATGTAAATTATTAGCATCATGAAGTTGCCCATGAACACCTTAAAACTTAAAAAAAAACTAATAATAATATTAAGGAAATGAAGCAAGTATCATGTTCATCATCAAGTGCATAATTTGTGGTCTCTTCCTCAATAAATAGGCTTATTAACAGTATAGTTCACACTAAATTTTAAATTGGCATCTGTTACTCTCCTTCGACTTAATCCAAACCTCTTAATTTTTTTTTCCACTGTTGATAACAAAAGAAGGTATTTTCAAGAAAGCTGGATATGTTATTTTCCTACTATAAAATTCAATGTTTACAAGTTTTCAGCTTTCTTCAACATATCTTATTTTATGTTCAGCAAAAGAAAGTTCACTTGAAAATGAGTAAATAATGAGTACATTTTCATTTTTGGAAACTACTCTTTTAACAAGTATACACTGAGATCAACCCTATTTCCCCAAGGTCCACTCATTTTAACATGTATGTCCTTGCTACCCTCATATGCCCTTTAAATTGAATAGATTCTGACCTTCTGTCAGTTGTTTTTAATCATTCATCAACAACAAGGAAATCAAATAAATAAATGTATTAATACTGTTTTAGATGTAATGTGGTTCAATCTTGGTGTAGTAGGCCAAAACAAAAAGGAAATATTTGCATAATCTGCTCTTTTACTAAATATAAAAATATATATTATCACGAGTTGGCAAATTAAAAGTGTTCTTAATGACTACATGAACTTGGCATTACTTTATCATAGGCTGTGGTAAATTTGTTGTAAATAAAATTAGAGGCAGTAATTGTGATCCACACAAAGAAGCACTATGAGCTGGCTTGAACAATTGTTCATTTAATTTAGATTAATTTAAATAATATAAATAATTAGATGAAAAAAAAAAAAAAAAACTTCATAAAAAGATGCTACATAAAACACATCTGCAAAAGACAGCTGACAGGCTAAATGATATTGCTAAATCTTTGTCTGCCAGTAGGTGGCATATATAGACCAGTAAGGGTCCAATCAGAGTAGGGTCTGCCTGTGGACTGCATGACAGGGGCATAGCATGAAGGGGCTTAACTTGTAGTATATTATAGGCGTAACTTGAAGTTATGGAGACCCACATGTCAAAACTATGTTGTCAGCAAGATGGCTCTATACATCAGTTATTAACGTCTATACCTACCACAACCCTAAACCCAACCATCATCATTATTAACGTCTACACCTTCCCCAAACCTAAACCTAACCATCATAGTTATTAATGTCTACACCTATCTTACCCAACCATCACATTTATGAACGTCTACACATTCCTAAACCCTAAACCCAACCAACAGTTTTTATTGTACAGCCGCAAGTTGTGGAGACTTTCATACTTGATGCGCTCGCCATTGTACTATTTTTTGCAACCACAGGGGGTAACACCGAGTAGGCAAAATGTCATGACAAAATAGATGAAATGCAAGTTGCATGGTGAAGTTGCTAAATGAATATAATAATATATCAAATAAACTGGTTGTGGATAAATTTGGAGAAAACTCATGGAACAGTTTGGTGAAACAGTTCACTGTTAAGTCTTCCGGCATCTTGCCAACAACATCTCATGGTGACATCTTGCATGGTTCAATGGGATCTTGATAACTGCAAGTTACGCCTCTCTAACTTACTACAAGTTACACCCCTTTATGTTACACCCTTTCTTGCAGTCCACAGACAGATACACTTGGAGTAATCAAGAAATCTGAGCTGCTCTGCAGGTCAAATAGAACCATATAATCTACATGTTAGATCGAATCAATCAACTATTGAATTAAGCTCATTATATACAGTACAGTTTAGATGAATAACTGCAAATAAGATTAACATAACTCATCGAATTTTTAAAACATGTAAATAGCAAATGGTTGCCTAAACAGGCGACAATAAAACACCCAATAAGGCTTTTCTTTAATGCTGAAAAAAAGGTAAGCTGTTTTGCCGCAATCAAATCATGTTAGTAAAAAAAAAAAAACACACACACTCATCAGCTCAAAGTGCAGACCAAAAGTGTGACATTTCCATTTTTGTGCAATGGAAGGGGACTTCAACTTTAAATTACATTTACAGTTCACCTCATATTCGTTACATGTTTTCTTTGCAGGATTTTTCTTCTTTTCCATAATGAAAGGCACATTTTTGTCATTTCAGCCACCCTGTCCAATATGTAGCCTCACCACTGGCTTGAACATGTAATATAATAGGAGAAGCATCACAGTCATGTATCATCATCAAGGTCCACATGGACCTGTTTTAAGGCAAATGTTCCCTTTAACGATGCTTTACAGAATATTGATATATGGAAATCAATTAGTTGCTAATTTTTACAACATTTCATTTGTTCTTTAAAGTTGCAGTGGATCATTTGGTGTAGCTCTGTTCCAATACATTGACTATGTTAGCAAAATCTACTTATAAATGACACTAGTCAGCAGTGGTGTAAAGTTACAAATTACAAATACTCAAACTACAGTAATTAAATAGTTTTCTCAAAAATTATAATTTAGTAAGTAGTTTTAAAAGTGTGTACTTTTACTTTTTACGTGCATTTTTAGTGCAGTATTGGTACTTTTACTCTACTACTATCCTTCAACCTGCAGTCACTACTTTTATTTTCTTGTCTATGGGGATTAGAAAACGCCCAACCTAAAATCAACCAAATCGTCACTTGGAATTAAAAGGTTTTATCTGTGTTCTGAATGATTTTGAGATATTGAGCTTCAAAGTGTTTGCATTCCATATACAAACAGTATGTGTGTAACATTTGTTTTTTTTTTAAATAAAAAGTCTTAAAATGTAAACAACCTGTAAAAAACATCCCATAATGTAAATAAGTTGTCATTTAATAAAAACATGTCAATAACTCAATTTTGACAAAAATGTCAGATAGAACCTTATAATTCTAAGGTGACGAAATGTCAACATCTAATGATGTTACAGCTTGACATTGTGTGGGCGTTACCACTATGACGTCTATCAGACGTTGGATTCTGGTAGCCATAGGTGACAAATAAATGTCAGTATTTGTCTTCAACATGATGTTGCTTTAAGATGTTGTCTGGACGTAAAATTTTGGTCACTTTCTAACACAAGCTTAAATCAAGCAAATATAATGTCGTTTGAGGTCGTTAATAACATTGTCCTTAGACGCTGGCTAAGATGTAGCATGCACTGCACTTTAACAAATCCATACTTAAAAAAATACTGCATATGTATCGCTGTCAACATTGCCAATTTTACATTGTCTTGTTTTTTTTTTTTTTTTTTTTTTTTTTTTTTTGTGAGTATGTTGTATATTGCACTGGCTGTATATTGCACTGTCTGTATTTTGCACTGTCTGTATTCTGCACTGTCTGTATTCTGCACTGTCTGTAATTTGCACTGTCGTTTTATTTACACTGTCTGTATTTTGCTCTGTCTGGAGCCAGCACCTAAGCTTTTCACTCATCATAGCACACGTGCTGCAGATGATGTGACAATAAAAGTGATTTGATTTGATTTGATTTGGCTAGACATTAAATTTCGGCAACCTAATCTAAAGCTAATATTACCATCTTATCACGTTGTGTGCCTGCTGAGCAATAACTAAATGCACTACAGAATGTTACGTTTACACACATCCACAAATTACATGTAAATACATCAGCTTTTTACAGCGTAATACTCACTACTCACTACTCTTGAGTAGTCTTAAAAGGGCTACTTTTACTTATACTTTGAGTAATATTTACAACAGGTACTTTTACTATACTTGCACTACAATTTTAGGCAAGTAATGGTACTTTTACTTAAGTATGATTTTCCCCTACTCTTTCCACCACTTCTAGTCAGACACCAGTTAGATTCCCTGGTTAGATATGTTAAAGCCATGTGAATGCAACAACACAGCAAAAGCTATATATTAAGCTCTGGTGATGGATCTAAATATAAACATATTTGGGGCACACATGTACAAGTGAGATCATGTGAGCTAGACACTACTTACACCAAAATATAATATAATTGTTAATAAATAAATAAGACATTAAGTCATATTGGTTTGGACTGATAATAAAATGTTTTAAATTAATTTAAATAAATGTAACAATTTTATTTTATTTTATTTTATTGATATTTTTTTTAAAGAATGTGTGACTAATATCTTCTTTTTTACTTTATTACAGAGCCAGGATGACACCAGCTTTTTACACCTGCACACTTATCTTTACAATTATGACTTTATAGCTCTACCTGATCTACACTGTAATCAAGTTCACATGTCGGGTCATAAATGATCAAGATATTTCTTACGAACTAATAGCAGATGATGTTAAGATAATATATATATATTTTTTTTTTTCTTTTTTTACCTCCAGTGACCTTTCAAAGACCTTTCAGTGGTTTCCTGGGGTTCTATCAGCTTTTAATCGCAGGCGGTGTAAATTTTGCTAATCATGTTGATTTAGTGAATCATCTACTTGTGAAGATAAGAAAAGTTTTTTTTTTTTCTTTTTTTTTCTTCTTTACATGTACAGTAAAGCAACGGTTCTCAAAAGGCTTTCCTTCAAATGTTGGACATTATTAGGCATTGAATGGTCACTCAGCACATTTTGTTAATCATACAAAGAAATAAAAATGTTATAGATCACACATTCTCACTGTTAATGGTGCTTATTAACATCTACTATTAACATATTGGCAGTTTATAAGTACTTAAAAAGAATATATGCTGCATGAGCATATACCATATTTACACACACGCACATATACTGTACAGTTGAAGTCAGAATTATTAGCCCACCTTTGAATTTTTGTTTTCTTTTTAAATATTTTCCAAATGATGTTAAACAGAGCAGGGACATTTCACAGTATGTCTAATAATATTTTTTTTTTCTCATTCGAAAGTCTTATTTGTTTTATTTCAGCTAGAATATAAGCAGCTTTTAATTAAAGCTTTTAAAAACATTTTAAAAATTATTAGCCCCTTTAAAGCAATTTTTTTTTCAATAGTCTACAGAACAAATCATCGCTATACAATAACTTGCCTAATTACCTTAATCTGCCTAGTTAACCTAATTAACCTAGTTAAGCCTTTAATGTCACTTTAAACTGTATAGAAGTGTCTTGAAGAAAAATCTAGTAATATATTATTTAAAATATTTAAAAAAAATATTATTTACTGTCATCATGGCAAAGATAAAATAAATCATTATTAGAGATGAGTTATTAAAACTGTTATGATTAGAAATGTGTTGAAAAAATATTGTCTTCCTTAAACAGAAATGGGGGAAAAAAAAACAGTGGGGCTAATAATTCTGACTTCAACTATATATATATATATATATACAGTATATATACAGTATATATATTGTTCCCTAAATTATATTAAATTATAATAAAACAAATATGTGTTGCACGAGTGGGACAATAAAAGTATGAAGAATATTATCCACTGGCTGTTTTTTTTTTTTTTTACAGCAAGACATTCTTCATAAACCACTGTCAATGACGGTTTATCAATCAAATGAAGGACCACACCGATGCTGTACTGTCTCCACAGGCCACCCAGAAGCATGACATTCTGAGCATTGCTTTCCTTTCCATGCGTACAGTAGAAATTTGTTCTTAAGTTTTTTTGTCCTTTTTAAAATTACTATCTCTGTCAAAATATACTCATTTAAATGAATGTAAAATTTAAGAATACAAAACCATACGTTACTAATGTTTTAAACTGCTTATAGTTGTCAGATTTCTCCACTGTTCAAGCATGTTGTCAAGATGCTACAGTATGATAACAGCCATAGTACAGAATACATAAATATGAAGATTATATTTATAAAAATAAAATAAATAAGATTAATATGGTGGTTTTATACCATGTTGTAAGAGAGCAAAAGCTTTGTTCACTTGAGGAGCATTTTTTGCGATCCAACTTACAGTTTTCAAAAAACTGTCCTGGAAATTCGGAAAAAGTCCCATTTACTTAACATTGGACTAAACTTTATGACCTCAAACTTTGCGCTAGACTGTCATACAGATTTAAAGTTGGGCTCATTTAACTCAGACTACCAATCTGCCAATCACGGATGACCTTTCAACTTACTAGCCACACCCTAGCAACCACTTACGGCACCTTAGCACCTGTCCCATAGACTTCCATTATAAAAAAAAAAACTGCCATTGACTTTAGATTGGACATACTAACAACATACCAATTCATGCTAGAAACACACTAACAAACATACTAATTATACTAGCAACATGCTATGTCATACTAGATCCATGCTATAAACATGCTAATTTATGCTAGAAACATGCTAGCAACATGTTAATACTAGAACCATGCTAATTTATGTTAGCAACTGCCTAGCGACTACTCAGAACACCTTAGCAACTGCCTAGCAACACCTTAGCAACCGCCTAGCAATGCCTTATCAACTACCTAACAACCACTTAGAAAACCCTAGCAACACCTCAGCAACGACCTAGAACAACTTAGCAACTGCCTAGCAACACCTTAACAACCACTTAGCAACCACCTAGCAACACCTTAGCAAACACTCAGACACCCTAGCAACACATTAGCAATGACCTAGATCCCCTTAGCAACCAATCAGAACACCCTAGCAACACCTTAGCAACCACCTAGCAACACTCTAGCAACCACCTAGCAACACCTTAGCAACCACCTAGCAACACTCTAGCAACCACCTAGCAACACCTTAGCACCCTAGAACACTCTAGCAACCACCTGGCAACGCCTTAGCAACAGGCTAGCAACCAATCAGAACACCTTAGCAAATAACTAGAACAACTTAGCAATTGCCTAGCAACACCTTAGCAACCACCTAGCAACACCTTAACAACTAATTAGCAACCACCTAGCAACGCCTTAGTAACTGCCTAGCAACCAATCAGAACACAACAACACCTTAGCAATGACCTAGAACACCTTAGCAACTGCCTAGCAACACCTTAGCAACCACCTAGAACACCTCAGCAACTAACCAGAACACCCTAGCAACACATTAGCAACGACCTAGCATTGCCTTAGTATCCATCTAGCAACACATTAGCACCTTGGAACACTCTAGCAACCACCTAGCAACACCTTAACAACCACTTAGCAACCACCTAGCAATGCCTTAACAACCGCCTAGCAACCAGTCAGAACACCCTAGCAATACCTTAGCAATGATCTAGAACACCTTAGCAACTGCCTAGAAACACCTTAGAAACTAAATAACACACCACATAGCAACACCACATTGCCTAGCAACCACTCAGAACACCCTAGCAACTGCCTAGCAACACCTTAACAACCATTCAAAACACCCTAGCAAGGCCTTAGCAACCACTCAGAACACCCAACACCTTAGCAACCACTCAGAACACCCTAACAACCATTCAGAACAGCCTAGCAAGCACTTAGCAACACCTTAGCAACCACTTAGAACCCCCTGTCAACAGCTTAGCAAGACACATGTCAATCTATATAGAAACATGCTAACCTATATGTATTTATAACTGTTTCAAACTTCTTAAATCTACTTCAGTTATTTAAACTTTAAAGCTACTTCAATCTTTCAGACGAGGCTTTCTCACGACACCATAAAGTTTGTCTACAAATTTTACTTTTTTAGTTTCATTATATTATTCTTCCATATGACTTTATTTAGGAAAACCTATTGATTTGTTCATTTTATTATCCACCTACATAGTAATAGAGCATGTCTCTTATATAAGACGTGATTTAAGACATCACAGTGTCAGCAGTATTTCATTGTTAATATATTTCTTCAGTGTAGCATTAGTCACTTAAATGACTGTGGTTATACAATATGGGAAGGGTTTGGAAGTATATTTTATTTTCTCTAAACAACTCAGTTTCTTTACAGGTCTAACTGGGAATGAAGTGGTTGTTCATGTGTTTCACTGGACTTTTCATGCTTAAAATCCCTATTATTCATTATCTCCCATTGATCTTTAGGGTCACATTGCAAGATTAAGACCACGAGACCCTCTATCTAAACAGTTATGAAATTAACTAACAAGGTGAGTGAAAGGTTAAATGCATGATTGAAAAGAAAACGACTGAAGCACTGGGGGAAAGAAGGTTACTTAAATACATTTGTCTTTTAAATGTAGTTTATTTCATTTAAGTTTAAATTATTAGTATTTAGGGATTTATTTATTACATCTATATACGGTGCTCAGCATAATTGAGTACACTCCATTTTGAATATTTTTTATCCATTTCTCAGTGAATTTAAGCAATGTATTTTGGTGCATTTAAACAAAACAGATTTATTAAACCGATATATTTATTAAAATAACATTTTAGTCACCAAACATAATTAGAAATTGAAAGATAATACAATTAAATGCAAGCAAAATATTGCAAAAATAAATACAATCTACAAAATTTCAACTAAATTTTTCATTTTATTTTTGCTTCTCTTGATTTTTCCTCTTTTTAAAAATTGTATTTAATATTTTTCTATAACATATAAATGTGGGTGTACTAGTTTTTGGACTGTTATCGTAAGTTATTTTGTTAGATATACTGCGGATTTGGCTTCAGTACTGACTAATCTAATGCACACATATACTATTGTATAGCTTTCTATTAAAAATATGAATTTAAAAGATAGATTTGTGAGGGGTGTACTTATAAAGGCTAAGCACTGTACTTATTTATTTGCTTTGTTTGTCTTTACTAAATTATATATGCCTTCATTTATAACATTTCTTATGTTTCTGTATAATTCCTTATAAATGCATTGATTATATTTATGTAATACTTCACGAAACACACACACACACACCACGCACGCACGCACGCACGCACGCACGCACACACACACACACACACACACACACACACACACACACACACACACACACACACACACACACCACACACACACACACACACACACACACACACACCCTTGTACTCATACAATGGCAATAAAGAGCTTTAAATTTAAATTGGGACACAGACATGTCTGTGTTATCTCCAGCATCACATGATACTCATTGGTGCTTCTACTATGGGTCTAAAGTAAAAAAAAGCTAAGTACATCTTGCAGTATTATGTATGTCTGATAAATTTTTCTTCTGGAGAAAGTCTTATTTGTTTTATTTCAGCTAGAATAAAAGCAGTTTTAATTTTTTTAAAAAAATTTTAAGATCAAAATTATTAGCCCCTTTAAGCTATATTTATTTTCGATAGTCTACAGAACAAACCATCATTATACAATAGCTTGCCTAATTACCCTAACCTGCCTAGTTAACCTAATTAACCTATTTAAGCCTTTAAATGTCATTTTAAGCTGTATAGAAGTGTCTTGAAAAATATCCAGTAAAATATTACTTACTGTCATCATGGCAAAGATAAAATAAATCAGTGTTTAGAAATGAGTTATTAAAACTATTATGTTTAGAAATGTGTTGAAAAATCTTCTCTCCATTAGACAAGAATTGGGGAAAAAAATACTTCAACTGTATATTTCTTTCAGTACATATTTCAGTAAGTATATATATATATATATATATATATATATATATATATATATATATATATATATATATAATATATATATATATATATATATATATATATATATACTGTATGTATATATATTAGTGCTGGGCCGTTATCGGCGTTAACGTGCTGCGTTAAAAATAAATATCGCCGTTAATCTATTCTCAAAGTTTGTTTGGAACTGGGTCTATTTTACGCAAGCTTATGCGGATGTATACCAGATTAGTGAGCTGTCTGACAAAGACAAGACTGCCCTTCTGAATCAAATCAGCAGGATGCCTGACTCAAACTGCAGTTCGGCAGTTTCACTTTAACTCACGAATATTTCATCCATGCCATCGTGACAAACTGGGGTATTAGACGCAAATAAGGAGTAAGGACTGGTAAGAGTGTTATGGAATATAATAATGCAGGCCAATTGGAAAGAAAAACATACGGTTTGAACAGTATAAAATGAATGGAAACCAATGTAATGTACCCACTTTTCACAAAAACAAACATGTGTGTGTGTGTGTGTGTGTCTGTGTGTGTGCGGCCCTTTACTGACTGCCGCGTGTGGATCTTGTCGGAAAATTTGGCGAAAGGTCTTAAAGACCACGGTGTTTACTTCAATAATGCCACTAATATCTGCATACTCCACGTCTTATATCCATTTCTGTTTAGTTCAGTTATGACTTTAGTCGGATTAAGGGTAATCAAAATCGCTGTTTGGAGCGATTATCATAGTAGAACAGTTTCTCAAGCAGTTTTGTGATGCATTTTGGAACAGGAGATGAGCCCCTGGTCTAATGCGCCACCTGGCTTGAGAAACCAGTTCTCAAAGACTTATTATTTGGGTAGCACACATATTCTGAATGCCTTCGGCAGAATTAAAAATAGCCATTTTAATCTAGATTAATTCCAAAATTAATCTAGATTTAAAAACTAATCTATGCCCACCTATAATATATATATATATATATATATATATATATATATATATATATATATATACAGTTGAAGTCAGAATTATTAGCACCCCTGTTTATTTTCCCAATTTCTGTTTAACGGATAGAAATTTTTTCAGCACATTTCTAAACATAATAGTTTTAATAACTCATTTCTAATAACTGATTTAATTTATCTTTGCCATGATGACAGTAAATAATATTTTACTAGATATTTTTCTAGACACTTTTATACAGCTTAAAGTGACATTTAAATGCTTGATTAGGTTAATTAGGTTAACTAGGCAGGTTAGGGTAATTAGGCAAGTTATTGAATAATGATGGTTTGTTTTGTACACTATCGAAAAAAAAATAGCTT
Source organism: Danio kyathit (assembly GCA_903798195.1). NCBI lineage: Eukaryota > Metazoa > Chordata > Actinopteri > Cypriniformes > Danionidae > Danio > Danio kyathit. The sequence goes on from LR812536.1 coordinate 47,271,423, forward strand.
AAAGGGGCTAACAATTTTGACCTTAAAATGTTTTTTAAAAAACCTTTTCTTCTAGCCGCAAAAAAACATGTAAGACTTTCTCCAGAAGAAAAAAATATTTTCAGACATACTGTGAAAATTTCCTTGCTCTGTTAAACATAATTTGGGAAATATATAAAAATAAATAAATAAATAAATAAACAAATCAGGGGGGGGGGGGGTGTGCGGGGGGCTAATAATTCTGACTTTAACTGTATATATATATACATAAAAAGGATATTTTAGCTATAACATGCAATGAGATCATTTAAAATTGCTAATCACAGGCTAGAATTTCTTATTACTGTAACCAAATGAAAAATATTCAGTACAGATTTCTGATTCTTGGCATAGCTGAAGGCCTTTCGGTGTGTCCCCACATGTGTCTGTTTGTCTGTGTGTGTTCATTAACATCTTGCTCCATGTGTGGACTAACTTGGATGTGTTAAATGCAGAAGACAAATCCTAATATGGGTTACCATACTTGGCCTTCATGTCAAGTATATATAAATAATGTCAGAAACTGAATCAGTCAGTGCAGCTTGCCGTTGCAGATGAATCGCTATGGGGGGTTCAAGTTTCTTAAGGCAGAAAATTGTGCGTAATCGGCTATAATGACTTTGACAAATAAGCACTTGAAACCAAGATACTATAAAGTGCAGACACTTTTCGCAGATTTCCGTGAGATGTTCAAAGAAATGAAGTCTTAACAGTCTGACAGAAACAAAAGTCAGACAGATGCAGAGGATTCTGAACGTAATTCTCATTTGGCACTGCACATGAATAAGAATGGAACCTGAATTATAGAAGTGTTAATTTTGTATGTTCAGCACAACCACTATTTTACTAATTGTTAAATCCACTTCAAATGGGCTCATCGCACCACGGATCGATTTTTTCCCCCCTAAACTTAAAAGGACTTCAATTAACGCATTCATTAACGCAGTAAAAATGTGTGAATGTGTTCTTGTAAAGAGAAAGCCTGGAATATTCCCACAACGCTCAAATGGGATTACAATGTTAATCTCCGCTGTCCACTGACAGTGATGGCCCAATCTCCCTCCAAACTCTGAGGAGGTGTTGGACCTGTCAGTGTGGGGTACGCTCCTGTGTGTGACGGCCCTGCCAGAAGACGGGAAATCATGAGAACGCTTGCTTTGAGCCTCATTTTCTCCTCTTACTCTATTTAATATGGGGAAAGAGTCTGGGAAATCTCCATTTCATGAGCCAGATCCTAAATTTAGACCAACTGAAAGCACATCTAGCAGATTTTTCAAACTAGTCTTGCATATTTCTTTCTTACTTTCTTAAAAACAATCTAGAACACAGACTGTAGTCCTATTACATGTTATCGCTGCCTACAGGACACCCCCACAGTCCCTGTGGTGCAGTGGAGAGCCCAACTCTAGGCTGGGGCCAATTATATTATGCTTCAGTGTGCCTATATATATGAGAGATTTGACTTGAAATACATACATTTTTTAAGGTGGAATAAATATATTTACATGCAAATAAAAAATGCAGGAGAAAATTCATGTAAACTTCAGTCAAAAAGCACATAATAAACGTGTTTTAACATGTGGTGTGTGCTTGTGTGTGTAAACTTGCTACCATGACATGGTTGCAAAAAGTGTTAAGGCAATCATTATGTGTTTGTTTTTAAACAGCTTATCTGTGAAAAAAAAAAAAAAAATACACACACACACACACACACACACATATATATATATATATATATATATATATATATATATATATATATATATATATATATATATATATATATATTCAATTAACATATTCCATGCTTTGTTTTAGATAAAATAAAAAAGCCTGATACAAACCATTATATTTGGAATTAAAATATTAATAGAATTTAAAAAGGTTTGACCTAATTATTGACATGGCCATGGGATGGGGAAAATCCCATGTGGGTGTAATGTTGGGAAATGTGTTGCATTTCTTTAGCATAATCATAAATCATGTTATTTAGCTATTCAATACTGCAGAGTTCCCTGGGGTCATTAATCCATTATAATGGTGGTGTGTTTTGTAAGGTAGCACCTTAATCTATACCAAACACATTTATAATTGGCAAATTAAAAAGCCACAAAGGTACACACTTAGAATATGATTAAACCTAAAATGCAGTTCAGGATTTAGGCAAATGTGTATTGCAAAGCTGCAGTCTTTATATATGAATTACAAAAAGCATCTATTAAAACAAATGATACATTACAGGAAACATTATTTAATATACATGTTGTGCAGAATATAGTGTCTATATATTTGCCTGTTGTCTATATAAATAAGTCATCTGCCAATCCCTGATCCTGCTACTGCTACCGGATTGCTCTTTAATTTCTCTCATTATACCTTTTAACTCATTTCAGCTGACAGTAAAAAGTTGTATTGTAAAATACATCATCTACACTGAGGTCATTGACGTCTCAATTACTGGGGAAGGAAACACAAAGACATCTTGGTTTATGGAGGCCATCAAAATTAAATTTTATTACCTAACACTATGATTTGTCATAATGTCCAGTGACATGAGACGTGCTACTTGCATTTTATGAGCACAAGGTGAATTCTTGTCAAACTAGAGCAATTTCATTCTTTGCTTGAGATGTTCCAGGCGGTACTTGACCCATATTTACTTTTCTCGTTTGATAAGTGTACTAAGAAGATCTATACATTTTATAAATAATTCAACAGTACATTTGCATGTGAACAAAACAATCGCATGTGGTAAAATTGCTGAGGTTCATGGTGAAGCCTGGAAATGGGGACTCTAAAGTGACTTGGGCTTTTCAGCAAACACCACGCAGTGCCTGAGCACAGCACATAATAGTTTAACCACTGTGGTGGTACTTTCCAGGTGTGAACACCATGGGAGACACACAGTTGAAGTCAGAATTATTAGCCCCCCTGAATTATTAGACCCTCTGTTTATTTTTTCCCCAATTTCTGTTTAAAGGAGAGCAGATTTTTTCACACACATTTCTAAACATAATAGTTTTATTAACTCATTTTTAATAACATATTTATTTTATCTCTCGCCATGATGACAGTAAATAATATTTTACTAGATATTTTTCAAGACACTTCTATACATCTTAAAGTGACATTTAAAGGTTTAACTAAATTAATTAGATTAACTAGGCAGGTAGGGTAATTAGGCAAGTTATTGTATAATGATGGTTTGTTCTGTAGACTATCGGAAAAAAAAAATGCTTAAAGGGGCTAATAATTTTGTCCTTAAAATGGCTTTAAAAAAATAACAACTGCTTTTATTCTAGCCGAAATAAAACAATATAAGACTTTCTTCTCCAGAAGAAAAAAATATTATCAGACATGCTGTGAAAATTCCTCTGCTCTGTTAAACATCATTTGGGAAATATTTAAAAAAGAAAAAAAAAAATCAAAGGGGGGCTAATAATTCTGACTTTAACTGTATATATTAACACGTATTCTTAATATTACACCTTTTTTTTTCAAGAATGTGTGTTTTACTTACACAGCCTTTACTAGCTGGTTCCTTAACACTAAACCTGACTCCCAACTGGGTCACAGCATCGATGTAACCCCTCCCCCATCTATCACCACACTGTTATACACAACCCATTCCAAACTAAATCAGGCCTATGAAGTAGGTGCACTAACAAGATTGCTAAATATTGCACTTATTGTTGCCAAGCAACCCTAACAGCCTACTACTTATCTTACTTTACCTCCCGATCGACACTTTAATAATTCAAATTCTTTGTTTTTGGCATGATGATAGGTCACTATGGATCGTTCGTTATTAACAGGAGATTCAGTGAGCTGCATCTCTGATAGTAAAATAATACGCTAATCGTAAACGTTTTTAAATGAACATTTATTTATAAAACAAAAGTTTGTCTTTAGACAACATTTTCTTCATTTTTTAAATAGATACACAAAGTAAACATAATACATTTTTGCTTTTACAGATACAGGAAAAAGATAAAAAAAATGGTGCCACTTCAGCCTAAACGGCAGCTATGTTATGTTTACTAACTTTACTTTGCGTCGCTGGTTGAAGGAATGCACAAGATTCTCCTTGCAAGGCACTGCAGTCATGTAAATAACAATCTTGTTCCTCCCAGAACGATAGCAGATTTTCCTCTGATAACTCCTCTAAATGAAAGTTTGAACAGTACTCTTGCACTTCATCCATTACTTTGGCCGTCTCATCTTCCCATTCTGTAAAGTCCACTTTTTGCTTTTTTGCAGGTCCACTGCCATGTCCCACTACATCCACCAGCAACCAACCAGCAATTAATCAGAGTGTATTTTTTTATTACCCGACCCACGACTATCCACAGCGCCTGTGGATATAACCACCATTAGCCCGACACTACTACACAGCTTACTTCCACCAGGGTCATGGCACCAATATAACCCATTTGTTTCTATTCAGTTCACTTCAGATTGGTTTTGAACTGATCTTTCTGGCATGGGAGGAAGGGGCACTAACAGAAACCCTAAATACCACACATCTTGTGGCCAGGGGAGGGAGGTGTACTCACACTACTTCCTGCCTCCAATTACACTCAGCCCTCCAACCTCACTTTCACCAAGGTCATGGCATCAATGTAACCCATCTGTTTCTCCTCAGCCACACTCCAAACTAAATTTTTTATATATTTTTTTTTCTTCCATGGGAGGCAGGTGCACTAACAAGGATCTGAAGTACCACATCTCTTGTTGGCATGGGAGTGAAGTTTACTTACAGAGTTCCTACTAGCTGGCCTTTCACCCCTTTCAGGAGGGTCATGGCATAGTAATAGTCCCTTTCACACTTGCATACTTTCTGGAAAATTACAAGTAACATTTCTATAAAGATTATGTGTGAAAATGTCCTTTAAAAAAATACTCAGGAATGGTTTGAAAAATAAAATGCAGCATAAAACATGAGGGTATTTGGACAGCCACTGAATGCCTGTGAACACAAACTTTCAATGTTACACTGGTTGGGACCACCGCAAATTACAGAAGACACTGCATTGTCAACCCCTGCACCCCACCCCCTCCCCGCCCTTATCAATACCAGTTGGCACCCCCAAACCCCTACACCTCCCTCTTCAATTTCTAGAACATCACTGGTCATTTTTTGCCTGGGACCAAGGCCAAGAATCGCCTCTGCTGATTGGTCCACTGCTTTGACAAAACATGGTCATGCACGTTTATCAATTGTGTGTTTACATTGAAAACAGGCAGGACAATATTGAAAAAAAAAAAAAAAAAAAAAAATCACAAAATAGTTTTTCATATTATTCCATATAAATAATTATTGAATAATTTTATAACAATCCATTGGGAATATTAGGATTTTTTACCACTTTATTTTAATTTACCAACATTAGTAAGGTACTGTATATAGTTTTAATAGTCAAAAACACAAATATATAAAAAAATATATCTCATCCCTTTATAATAAAACAAACAATAAGTGTTAAAGTGACTCTTAAATTTGATAAATAAAATGTTACAAAGTGTGCGCAATGGTAAATGTAGATCAACATTTGTAAGGTGTCCAGTAATAATGTTACATTCTCAAAAAGGTACATGCTGGTTCAAGTAACGTTCCTTGATGAACAGTTGTACCATATATGGTACAGAAAATACCTCTTATGATATTGTTCTGTGTCTTTATATGGTACAACTGAAATTAAGGTACACAATTGTTTCCAAATAAAAAGTACGAAAGTGTTGAACAGTGAACAACTCTTTCTTTATTTATTGCAATACCTATGAAATAAACATTACTGGAAAGGCAAAGTTGATTTTATGAATAATTTTAAATAAAAACAAGAATCATCATTTAAAAGTGAAAACCTATAATCTATAAATCTATAAATATTAGTTATTAAGTTCTATAATAAAATAATACAAAACAAAACGCTCAGGTTACTAGAGGAACCCTCGTTCCCCGAGGGGGGGAACGGAAATGCTATGTGGAAAAACTTCCACTATGGGGATTTCGTCAGAATCCAATCATCTGAAAGAGTATAAAAAACGGGCCAATGAAATGCCAATGAGTTGGCAGCGTCAGCGTGCACAGCTGTCTTGAATGACAATCAGTGTGGCATAAAAGGCTAGCATGTGCTCAGCAACGCTATCCTTTTCTAGCTGAAGAGGCTTTCACACTCAACAGCTAAGGGGACAATCATGTGGCGAAGGAACATAGCATTTCCGTTCCCCCCTCGGGAACGAGGGTTACTCTAGTAACCTGAGCGTTCCCCTTCGGGAGGGGAACTTCAATGCTATGTGGGAAAACTTCCACTATGGGGAAATTTATGGAAAGCGCCACAACGAAAGAACCTTACCATGTCTCCAGTGAGGGGCGCGCCACGCAGTAGTACGAGCGCACCTGCATCGCTGGGAGACACAGTCCTCCAACGTGTCCCCTGGCCCTTACTTACCCCTACTTACCTTTTCTGGTTAGATATACTTTTCGGGGAGTCGTAAGATACACCTAGTTAATTTCTAGGAATTTTAGATACGACAGTACGTTGGGAAAGCGTTCAGTCCCGATAGGGAGGACGCTGCGGAGGCCACCTGCTGCCCGGAGAGGGGAGACCTGGTGGCAAAGTAGTATATGGACTAGCCCTGAGAAGGGGGGGGAGTGCACATATGAAGATGGTTAGCGGGGAGGGAAGACACGAGTCCGCCCCGGAGGGGGGAACTACATCGTGGCTGAGGTGAGCATATGGGATCGCCAGCGGGGATCACACATAGCAGGCACCTATACCCAGAACGCGGGATGACCAGCGGGCCATACTACAACGTAACGGGCCATCGCCTGACTCCTCCGCTGAGTCAGGTGGTGGGGGCCTCGGAGGAACTCTGCAGGTTCGCCAAGCGGGAACTCGACTGGCAAAGTAAAAAAGGCGCACGGATCTCTGTGTTAGAGAGAGAGGCGCAGCAAACGTTTACAACACCTACCGATTTTCCTCATGACTCGGGGTTTCCCAACACCCTTGAGGAGACCGGCTCCACTCGAAGATTGTAAAATCTAGCAAATGTATTAGGTGTGCGCCCAAGCCCGCAGCTCTACAGATGTCTGTAAGAGAGGCGACCCGCGTGCTAACGCCAAGAGGAGGCAACGCTCCGAGTGGAGTGTGCTCTAACTCCTGAGGGACCACGGCTCGCCCTGGCTAGCAGGTAATAGCGAGGGGAGATGGCATCCACTATCCAGTGGGCCAACCTCTGTTTAGATACGGCACTTCCCTTCTGCCGACCACCATAACAGACAAAGAGCTGCTCAGAGATCTAAACTCTGAGTACGGTCCACAATAAGTCCGCAAAGCGCGGACAGGACACAGCAAATGAAAGGGCTGGGTCTGCCTCCTCCCGGGGGGGCAGCGCTTGCAGGCTCACTACCTGGTCTTAAACGGTGTGGTAGGAACCTTGGGCACATATCCAGGTCCGGCCGGGTCTCAGGACAACGTGAGAGTAGGCCGGCCCGAATTCCAGGCACGAGTCACTGACCGAAATGCCTCCAGATCCCCTACCCTCTTAATCGAAGCCAAACGCGACCAGCAGAGCTGTCTTCAGGGACAGAAATCTCAAGGATACTGAGTCGAGTGGTTCGAAGGGAGCTCCCCTATGCTCGTGAGCACTACAGTGAGATCCCAAGAGGGCATAAGAGGGGGGCGGGGGGGGAATATTCGCCTCGCACCTCTGAGGAACCGGATGACGAGGTTATGCTTACCCACGGTGCCGCCGTCCACCGCGTCATGATGAGCGGAGATAGCGGCCACCGTAAACCTTCAGTGTGGAGGGCGACAGCCCTCCGCTCCAACCTATCCTGAAGGAAAGAAAGGCACAACACTGATCTGGCAAGATCGGGGGTCTTCTCGGCGAGAAGAACACCATTCAGTGAATAGACTCCACTTCAGGGCGTAGGCATGCCTCGTAGAGGGTGCTCTAGCCTGAGTGATGGTATTAACCACCGCCAACCGGTAGGTTACCTAAGTCTTCCTCGCGTCTATGGACCACACGTGGAGGTTCCACAGATCTGGACGAGGGTGCCAGATGGTGCCCTGTCCCTGAGAGAGGAGGTCCTCTCTCAACGGGATCTGCCAGGGGGGGGGGCTATCGCGAGGAGGGAGAGTTCTGAAATCCAGGTCCGTTGGGCCAGAGAGGCGCAACTAGCAAGACCTGCTCCTCGTCCTCCCTGACCTTGCACAGTAACTGCGGCGAGTAGGCTCACTGGGGGGAACGCATATTTGCGCATGCCCTGAGGCCAGCTGTGGGCCAGTGCATCCGTGCCGAGGGAGCCCTCGGTCAGGGAAAAAAACCACTGGCAATGAGCGTTCTCGGGGGAAGCAAACAGGTCGACCTGGGCTTCCCCGAAGTGCGCCCATATCAGCTGGACAGACTCGGGGTGGAGTCTCCATTCTCCCGAGACTAGAAGCTGCCGTGAGAGCCGTCGGCTGCACGGTTGAGCTCGCCTGGGATGTGAATGGCGCGCAGCGATTTGAGCCGCGTATGACTCCAGAGGAGCAGACGGCGAGCGAGCTGAGACATGCGGCGGGAGCGTATACCCCCCATGCGGTTGATATACGCCACCGTCGCCGTACTGTCCGTCCTGACCAGTACGTGTTTGCCCTCTGAGCACCGGTAAAAAACGGCGCAGGGCGAGCAACACTGCCAACAGCTCTAGGCAATTGATTATGCCAATGCAGCTGGGTTCCCTTCCATAGGTCGCAGCCGCATGCCCGCAACACACGGCCCCCCAACCCGTACTGGAGCATCCGTCGAGACGAAGACATGCCTGGACGCCTGTCCCAGGGGCACTCCGGCCCGTAGGAAGGAGGGGTCCCTCCAGCGGTTGAGGGTTGCGGCGACACAGCGCAGTGGACAGTCACTCGGTGTGTGCCCGCGTGCCATGCGCGTCTGGGGACTCGATCGTGAAGCCAATGCTGCAGTGGTCTCATATGGAGCAATCCGAAGCGGCGTGGCCGCAGCTGCGGATGCCATATGCCCCAGGAGCCTCTGAAAACAATTTCAGGGGGACCACCTTTTTTCTGTCGAACTCCCTCAGACAGTTCAGCATCAGCCCGGCGCGCTCTCGTGAGAGGCGCGCCGTCATGGTGACCGAGTCCAGCTCCAACCCGAGAAAAGAGATCCTCTGCACGGGTGCGAGTTTGCTCTTTTCTCGGTTGACCTGAAACCCCAACAGGTCGAGGTGCCGGAGCACCTTGTCTCTGTGCGTAATCAATTGATCCCGCGAGCTGGCTAAAATCAGCCAGTCGTCGAGATAATTGAGTATGCGTATGCCTGCGAGTCGAAGGGGCGCTAAGGCACCCTCCGCGAGCTTGGTGAAAACTAGCGGAGACAGAGAGAGCCCGAAGGGAGGACTTTGTACTGCCATGCTCGGCCTTCGAACGCAAAACCGCAGAAACTGCCGGTGGCGTGGAAGTATGGAAACATGGAAATACGCGTCCTTCAGGTCTATTGCTGCAAACCAATCCTGAGGACGAACACATCGGATGATGCGTTTCTGCGTGAGCATTCTGAACCGCAGCTTGTGAAGACAACGGTTCAAAACGCGCAGGTCTAGGATTGGTCGTTGCCCACCGCTCTTTTTGGGTACGATGAAGTACGGGCTGTAGAACCCGCGCTCCATCTCGGCTGGAGGGACCGGCTCGATTGCATCCTTCGCCAGGAGGACAGCAATCTCCTCTCGCAAGACAGGGGCGGACACAGGGCTGACCCTGGTGAAATACACACCCGTGTACCTGGGAGGCCGTTTCGCGAACTGAATCGCGTAGCCGAGTCTGATCGTGCGGATGAGCCACCGCGATGGGCTGGCCCGCGCTAACCAGGCAGGCAGAGCCATCGCTAGCGGCTTCATTCGCACGATCGCTGACGTACCAACGGTGGGGCAGCACGGAGTGGGTGGGCTCAACCGGGAAGCACTGGGGTCCCGCGGGGAGAGCGGAGGCGAGAGATTCACTCTCGTCTCGCACCCATACTCCGGAGGGGTGGTCAGGAGGGGAAGAGAAAGGAGACCGTTCTCTTGCGCTCCGTGAGCCACTGGCGAAACGCACCGATCCTGCGAGCTGGAAGGCATAGCGTCCCAAGCTGGCAGTGTTCGGGCAGTCACATCCGGGGAGGTGGAAAAATGCTCTTTCTTTGGAATTTGCGTGGCGTTGAAAAACGCCGTTGGTGTTATTTGTGGGGCCCCGGCCCTCCGCCGGGGAAAGAGCAAGTTCCCTCCTCTCCGGATGGCCCGTCTCAGGGACGCTTCGCGGTCCGTTTACCGGACTTAGCGGCGCCCTGGGGCGGGGGCGCTGGCTGCCTGCGGGATGCTCGGCGCTGCCGCTTGGCCGGAGGCGCAGGCGGGGGCGCGAGAGCAGGTCTTGTGGCCGCAGGCGGGCGCCCTCGGCGAGGAGCAGCGGAGGTGGATGGTACGGCGGGGGGAGCGGTCTTACGGTCCCGCCGATAGATGACTTTGCCCATCGCATCCGACTGCTCCTTCACCGCCGTGAACTCCTGGGTGAATTCACCGACGGTGTCGCCGAACAGGCCAGCCTGGGATATGGGCGAGTCAAGAAAGCGGACTTTGTCAACATCGCGCATATCTGCCAGGTTTAGCCAGAGGTGGCGTTCCTGGACCACTAGTGTGGCCATCGACCTTCCCAGGGCACACGCAGCCGACTTGGTGGTACGCAGAGCATAGTCGGTTGCGGTGCGGAGCTCATGGAGCAGGCCTGGGTCGGAACCACCCTCGTGCAGCTGGGCCAGCGCCTGCGCTTGGTAGCGCTGGTAGGTGGCCATAGCATGCAAGGCGGAAGCAGCCTGGCCCGCGGCTTTGTAGGCTCTGGCTCCGAGGGAGGCAGATAACCTACAAGCCTTGGACGGGAGACGGGGCTGACCCCTCCAGGAAGAGGCGCCACGCGGACATAGGTTTGACCGCAATGGCGCGCTCAATCTGGGGAAATCGCCTCGTACCCCCTGGCTGCTCCACCATCCAGGGTGGTGAGGGCGGAGGCGCACGCAGATCGGGCAGAGAAAGGTGCCCTCCAAGACTGCGTGAGCCTACTGTGCACTTCCGGGAAGAAGGGGACGGGAGGCTTAGAAGGCTTCGCCTTTTTGTCCTCCACGTAGCACCCATCTAGTCGGTCCGGCCGCGGGGCTGGGGGATAAACCATCTCCAAACCCACGGCCGAAGCAGCCCGGGAAAGCACGGCCAGCATATCCGCTTCTGGATCCGAAGCCACGCTCACAACCCCGGAGGGAGGGAGCGGGTTCGGATCCTCGTCGGATAATGATAGCCCACCCTCCGATGCATTGATGGACATCTGGTCCTCGGTGTCATCGAGTGAAAGGGCGACCATCCGTGAAGATGGACCGCTTCCTTCACTCGAAGCTTGGATGGAGCGCGCTGAGGAATGAGAGGTCCGCGAGCCCGAAGGCGGCGGATTAGCTCCCACCGTAACCCTCAGATCTGCCCGAGTGCCAACCGCAGAGCGGGGGACAACTGGGGTGGGTCGCCCTTTTACAAGAGCGAGCCGCGATCTTAGCTGCGCAACAGACATGACGTCGCAAATGACGGCATGCACTGCCCGCGAGCACCGCATTGACATGCTGGACCCCCAGACATGCCACGCAGTGCTCGTGCCCATCATCCGAGGACAGGGAAACCACCACATCCAGAAACGCACGGTCGGAGCGACATCTTTAAAAAGACGCACTGCACGACCGTGTTGCTCTTTTAGGGAAGCTTGCTTCCTATACAAACCGCTCAGTTTGAGGACCGGACCCAAAGGACGCCAGGCAAGGGAGAGAAGACCCAGCTCGACCGTCTGCCGCAGCGTAAACGCACTCTGGACCGGGAGAACAGCTCTCAATCTCTCTCTCTGTGTAGACAGGTTGGAGAACCCTCAGCAACTCTCTCAGAAACTTGTGAAAGGCTCTGAAAGCGAAAAGGATAGCGTTGCTGAGCACATGCTAGCCTTTTATGCCACACTGATTGTCATTCAAGACAGCTGTGCACGCTGACGCTGCCAACTCATTGGCATTTCATTGGCCCGTTTTTATACTCTTTCAGATGATTGGATTCTGACGAAAATCCCCATAGTGGAAGTTTTTCCACATAGCATTGAAGTTCCCCTCCCGAAGGGGAACAAAACAATTGGTAAAACATAAAACTCTAGGTATTGTAAACTAAACAGTAGTTTTATGTTTGGTAAGCATTTTTGACACTGTTAAGGGTACCAAGTGTCTTGTCACTGTGGTGGTACCTTTATGGATCAGGGGTGTGTTTCCCAAACAACGACGTAACTCGCGGCTGAACTATCATAGTGCGATGCATCGTTTGGGGAAAGAACGATGTAGTGACGAGTGTTTCCCAAACCCCTAGTTTCTCTGTCGCAGATCCATCGCCTGAACCAAGTTAGTTATAACGTAAAACGTCCATAATGATGCTCTAAACGGGGTGGAGTAACTTCTTTAGAGAACAACCCCATCATTTCTTTGTGCAAATTATATTGTGTTACACAAACACGCATTTCAAATAAAATCCAATATTAGTTTTGGTAAAAACATCCTCTCGCTTTACATATTAATCAAAATAAATGTAAATGGCACATATAGGGCCAATGTTTGCTTTACTAATATTATTGAGAAGTTGAACATTACATATTCTATTCTAAAACATAAAATCACTTACAAAAGCTAACACTATTCTAATATCATATATAAATCATATAAATAAATAAATAAATAATGAGGCGATTTATTATAAATATATTTACTTTAATAATAATATTAATAATATTAATGATGATGATGATTATTATTTAGGATATTGTTTATTTATTTTTTAAAAATTACAATTTGACACATGCAAACCACAGCAGAAAGTTCTAACCAACAGGCCCATGTCATATACAGTAGAGATACTTAATAAATAACCCACTATAAAATAAAAGAATTAACGTATGCTATGTTTTTTATTTTCACAAGCTTTGGAGACGTAACATAATTTCCACTTTTAAATATACCTATAGTTTTCGCCATGAGGCTGTGTTCAAAATGATATCAATGTTTTCAAAGTGCACCGCGAAGGGAGCACGATTGTAAACATGAAGATAGCTAAAATTGAACTGTAAAAATACTTTGAAAGCAAATTACACCTAAGAGAGATGACCTTAATGCTTTTTTATTATTAATAATTCCAGCTTTGAATGTTAGAATGTTCTAAATGAATAGGGCATAGGGGGGGATAAGTGGGAATAGAACACAGCCAGGAACTATGCTTTTAACTACAGCTACAGAGGTGTCGTTTCAAGGGCTCAAGTTTGCGACGCAGTTTGCGAATGTTGGTTGGAGCGATGGATTTGGGAAACAGCAAATCAAAGAACTATGTTTGTAACGACGGAACTTGCGACCTTAGTTGGCTAACGATGGTTTTGGGAAACGCACCCCAGATTTGTACCTTTGATGAAGGTTCAGTATTGTATCTGCAGGTTTTAAAAACCAAAGGTACATTTTGGTTTCCCATGGGACAAATCATGTCCTGTTTCTTTGTCTTAAGGTACAATTCTGTCCAATAAAAAGGTACTGCCCCAGTGACAAGGGTTTGTACCTTCTTTGGTACACCATTTTTTTTTTTTCTGAGAGTGTACAGTAAACCTCAAATCTGAGCTTTCAAGTAAAGGAACTTACCATCATTATTCAAATACATGTTGCAACATTTCAAATGGTGAAATTGAATGACTATATTACTCCCAATGCTAAAAAAATCTTTCAGATGGGTGCTAGTGGCTGGGATGCACATGAAAAGAAACCAAAAAGCCACTCTGGCGACATCCTTACAATCCTTTTTTATTTACAATCTCCTCACTCCTGCTATACAGCACTCATTTTTGCGTGTGTTATTCTGACCTGACAAGCACAAATGCGTGGTTTCCTTCACCATTTTCTATGGGGTCTCTCGTAACTAGACGTCAATCAAAGGTTTTCTCAAAGGATGACAAATGGACAAACCATTGCTGCCACTCCGATGCAAGTTTATGGAGAAAAGTAAAAAGCACTGCAGTATTTGAGTGCTCTGTGTTTGTCTGAGGTAATTAGTCTGCCGTTATTATGGAAATATGTACAGTATACAAAGTGTAAAGCAAATTGGTTAGTTCTACTTACAGGAATCGTGGTGTGCTCACGGCATTCAGAAAAGTTCAGATGTTTTTTTTTTTTTTTTAACTATGTGTTAACCTGGAAAGTGCGCACATCATGTGTGCACCGATTGCACATCACGTGTGCATCGTGCAAGTCAATCACCACCATTGGAAATGACAAACATACATCCTAAGCTTATTGGCATTCCTTCCAAGGCGCTCGCTCAGCAGACGCATTTAATAAAACTATAGCATTCATACAGAAACTTTAAACCAAACTTTTTTTTTTAAATCGTTATTGACAATGGTGTTCAGTCATTAAATATCAATACTGATTTTATTGTCCAGCCCTAACTGAAAAACAAAGAAAAGTAGTGCATTGGAAAGGAGAAATGTGTTTTGTGCGAATGACCCCTTACTGTGTGAATGGGGCAAATATAACCCCACTGGTTTTACTCCCATCCTGAAATGAATTCCAACCAGCTTTGGGGGCATGAGAGGCGGGTATACTAACAGGGACATTGGAGATTAGCCTCTAGTGTCATTTGCTAGCACAAGCCCAAGGTGGTTTACACACAGAGTGTCTTCTAGGTGGCATCTATTACACTTGCAGCCATCAAACGTTACTCAAGCAGCCATCCAAAACACCATAGCAACCCAATAACAATGTGTAAATAACCACTCTGTAATACTTTAGTTACCACGCACCAACCTGGCAAGCACCCACTATACCCTAGCGCATAGCGGTGAGTTTTACACAGGCAAACACTGCATGTATTTTCCATTCTTTTTTTCACTCAGCTCCATTCATAAAAGTTCACAACTGCGTTATCAGTCTATCTGTTCATTAATCAGCTCGCCGGCGGGTGTTTCAGTCTTGCTATCTGTCGAATGTAGTTAATTATTTTTGAACGTGCCTGAGAGTATGCTGTGAAATAGGACTGCTGGTAGTGCCATTAAACTAATGAAGATGTCAAAGTTCAAGGTCATCCCATGTGATGTTCTCTCGCATAGCTGAGGGCAGCCAGATTAAACCACACGAGAAAAGAATATGGAGAGCTGGCGAGTGACTCACGATGGGTTAATCATCTACTTTGTTTGCCAATTTAGACTGGTCTTTAAGGACATGCTCACATTTTAGGACTGGTTGCATTATTTTCCATGCCATATGGACATTAAATCTTTAAATATATTTGTTAAACTTTGAACTTCAGTGCTCGCCATGATAAACAGGTGCAGAGTCATGAAATGGATGAAGGATGGATAGATGAATTACAGTTGAAATCAGAATTATTAAACCCCCTGAATTATTAGTCCCCCTGTTTATTTTTCCCCAATTTGTGTTTAAGGGAGAGAAGATTTTTTCAACACATTTATAAACATAATAGTTTTAATAACTCATTTCTGATAACTGATTTATTTTATCTTTGCCATGATGACAGTAAATAATATTTTACTAGATATTTTTCAAGACACTTCTATACAGCTTAAAGTGACATTTAAAGGCTTAACTTGACTTAAATTAATTAGGTTAACTAGGCAGGCTAGGGTAATAACAATCATTTGTTCTGTAGAATATTTAAAAATAGCTTAAAGGGGCTAATCATTTTGACCTTCAAAATGTTTTTTTTTTAAATTAAAAACTGTTTTTATTCTAGCTGAATTAAAACCAATAAGACTTACTCCAGAAGAAAAAAAAATTATCAGACATACTGTGAAAATTTCCTTGCTCTGTTAAACATAATTTGGGAAATATTTAAAAAAGAAAAACAAGTTCAAATAGGGTTTAATAATTCTGATTTTAACTGTATATTTCTTAAAATGTTGAGCATATAGTGTGAACCATGATAATGTCAAATTTAACTCCAAAATTGAGATATTTTTGGTTTTTATTTATATTTTTAATTTATTGTATTACTTTACAATACATTTCACTAGTTAAATCTGGTTAATACATTAACTGACATTAACTTTCATTGGGCATTTTTTGTATTAGAGTATTTATTTATTTTTTATAATGTTTGGAAGTTTAAGTTAGCTCAGGCACATTCAATTATAACAGGTATTTTAATTAGTAAATGTTGAAATTAACATAAACTGATTTTAATCATTGCTTTAAAAGTATTTTCCATTGTTAGTTCATATTATTATTATTATTATTATTAATATTATTATTATTATTATTATTACTATTATTATTATTATTATTATTATTATTTTACATTTATACATTTAACAGTAACTTTACATTTCAAAATTAATATAAGTTCATATTATTATTTTTAGAACTAATATAATATAAACTAATACTATTATTTATTTTGTTTTTAAGTATTTTATTGATAGTTTATATTAAATATTTTTTTACTGACTTTAAAATAATAATAAAAAATATACATATAAAAACATATTGTTATGTGTCTAGCTTTATTTTATTTTATAATTTTTTTATTTTATTTTGGAACACATTTATCGATTCATTCTGAAAGAACAAATGTGTACAATTAAATGGTATTTATAATTAAATATTGTTTGAGATGACCAATAATAATTGAATTGAAGATGAATTTTGGTGAACCAGTTGACTCTGTATTGAGTACAGTAAGATTCAGTATTCAGAATGATTTCGGTCCAAAGTTGACATGACGTTGTAATATCAAGGTAAGAGAGGAGACGGGATGATATGCATTTTACAGCATTCTAAGGATTGGCAGTAGTTGCCATGAAGTTTATGGCTTTATAGCATGTTTTCTCTTCAATTAAAACCTGCTATCTAGCATGCTGTAAACACCGGAGGAAAATAAAGTTTTAGAACATTGAGAAATATTTAACTGAAAATGACAGCAGAGTCCATGTCCTCTCGGTGACACATAACGGTGCTGCATTGTTCAAATAAAACTTACCAAAAAAACAAATACATAAATGGATGTTTAAAATTAAAATAGCCAATAGCGATGTGCATATCCTTACAGATGCATATTTTAAGGCGCACATGTGTACTGGTTCAGTTGCAAAACTGCAAGAGAATGAAGCATCAATATGACCTGTACATAAGAAAACATTATTTAAAAAAGCCACTCTAACCCTTGACATTCTTCATTACTGTTAATTTGTGCACCTGTTACATAACGCATGTCAATAATAAATGGACATCAGTATGACTGAGCCTGTGTTTTTCACAAGTACTCCTGCTGAGGAAACATTACATAATATATTGTTCCCTTCCTGTTATCTCTGCACTGATTAGAGTCAATTAACAGAATAAATCAACATATCAGATAATACTGGGATTGATATGACAACTTGGACACTATTAAAGAATTAGAACATTCTGACTGTACTCAAATAATCATTTAAACCTATGTGAATTTGTCAAGTGTATGTACTGTATATGCACAGACAAGTAAGCCGGTATCCATCAAATATGTAACAATATATGGTACTATCACAGTCTTTCTGTAGCAATTACTTGATTAATTTACAGTATATGTTTAAAAGCATAGTTCACATATACAATTATTTAAAGGCTATAGTCATGTGAAAACACACTATTCCTCATAAAAAGGTATTTGGCAGTCTTTCTAAACTAGAAAATAATTACCTCAGATGAACTACAACACGACATATTACACCTGCTATTTTATTAAATTAAATTCAAATTTACATGTACAGTTCTTTTTACAATAATTATTGTTTCAAAGCAGCCTCTCAAAAGGTGCATATCAAACTCTTTTAACTAACAAGTAAAAACTAAAAAACTTTACTAAAATTATGGGTTTTTAATCTAGTTTTAAACTGTGAATGTGTGTCTGAGCCTCAGACATTATTAGGAAGACAATTTCAGAGTTTAGGAGCCATATATGAAAATGCTCGACCTCCTTTAGTGGACTTTTTACACAGGCAGCCAGTGTAACTTAACAAAAATAAAGTAAATATGTAAAAGTCCAATACAATCTCACTGCAATTCATAACTTTTTGCTAATTTGTATTAATTTGTCTGATCTCATACATTTTAGTATGATTTGCTCATTTCCCAAATGAGGGGTGGGGTAAGGGGCAACACCTTCTTTTAAAAATCATACATTTCACACAAATGATGTCAAATGAATTTGTATGAATTAGCCACTTTTCTGACAATATGTAAAATAGTTACACTTCCTTGTGAGATTGGGCAGAACAATTACGGGTGAAAAATTTACGACACATATTTTTAAAATACAGATTAAGAGAGTACTGCTAAGACACAGCTAATCAGTCCTTTCTTAACTGATCCTCAGCATGTGGGTGCATATTACTGATGCAAAAACTGTAAAAACAGAAGTTTTGAGCCTTCAGGAGTGTGCTTACACAGTGTCAAGTTGGAAAAACATCCGCAATGATCTTTGAGTAGCAACAGTGGCTGTTGCCAATCTACTAAGATACATATAGCCATTTCTAAAATAGTCAGAAGTTCATCGTCCCACAGTTAAGAGATATATTCATAAGTGGAAGACATTCAAAACAGACACCAATATTCCCAAGAGTGGACATCCCTGCAAATTCACCTGAAGATCATGTAGCACATTAACATTGTGTTAATAACAGTACAGTAAAATTCCAAAAAAATTAAAATAAAAAATACAGTAGAAGAGAATCATAACTTGTTTGAAAGGGTTGACAGATACAAGCTGCTCTCTCTCTCTCTCCAAAAAAAAAAAAAAAAAACTTATCCTGAAAACCATGGAAATCAATAGTGTCCATTTTAACAGCTGCATTTGAAAATATATATTTATATTAATCTATGCATTTAAACATATAAAATGTTCATATAGTTACAGAAAGACAAACATTTTTTCACTTGATTTTTATGTTGTTTCTTTGTTGCTTTGGTTACATCTATTGTCCTTATTTCACTCTGAATGAAATGCCAAGAAGTTAATGTAAATGTAAATTATTAGCATCATGAAGTTGCCCATGAACACCTTAAAACTTAAAAAAAAACTAATAATAATATTAAGGAAATAAGAAGCAAGTATCATGTTCATCATCAAGTGCATAATTTGTGGTCTCTTCCTCAATAAATAGGCTTATTAACAGTATAGTTCACACTAAATTTTAAATTGGCATCTGTTACTCTCCTTCGACTTAATCCAAACCTCTTAATTTTTTTTTCCACTGTTGATAACAAAAGAAGGTATTTTCAAGAAAGCTGGATATGTTATTTTCCTACTATAAAATTCA
The DNA here is from genome assembly GCA_903798195.1 of Danio kyathit. Lineage (NCBI taxonomy): Eukaryota > Metazoa > Chordata > Actinopteri > Cypriniformes > Danionidae > Danio > Danio kyathit. Next base: position 47,290,820 of record LR812536.1, read on the forward strand.
ATGTTTACAAGTTTTCAGCTTTCTTCAACATATCTTATTTTATGTTCAGCAAAAGAAAGTTCACTTGAAAATGAGTAAATAATGAGTACATTTTCATTTTTGGAAACTACTCTTTTAACAAGTATACACTGAGATCAACCCTATTTCCCCAAGGTCCACTCATTTTAACATGTATGTCCTTGCTACCCTCATATGCCCTTTAAATTGAATAGATTCTGACCTTCTGTCAGTTGTTTTTAATCATTCATCAACAACAAGGAAATCAAATAAATAAATGTATTAATACTGTTTTAGATGTAATGTGGTTCAATCTTGGTGTAGTAGGCCAAAACAAAAAAGGAAATATTTGCATAATCTGCTCTTTTACTAAATATAAAAAATATATATTATCACGAGTTGGCAAATTAAAAGTGTTCTTAATGACTACATGAACTTGGCATTACTTTATCATAGGCTGTGGTAAATTTGTTGTAAATAAAATTAGAGGCAGTAATTGTGATCCACACAAAGAAGCACTATGAGCTGGCTTGAACAATTGTTCATTTAATTTAGATTAATTTAAATAATATAAATAATTAGATGAAAAAAAAAAAAAAAAAACTTCATAAAAAGATGCTACATAAAACACATCTGCAAAAGACAGCTGACAGGCTAAATGATATTGCTAAATCTTTGTCTGCCAGTAGGTGGCATATATAGACCAGTAAGGGTCCAATCAGAGTAGGGTCTGCCTGTGGACTGCATGACAGGGGCATAGCATGAAGGGGCTTAACTTGTAGTATATTATAGGCGTAACTTGAAGTTATGGAGACCCACATGTCAAAACTATGTTGTCAGCAAGATGGCTCTATACATCAGTTATTAACGTCTATACCTACCACAACCCTAAACCCAACCATCATCATTATTAACGTCTACACCTTCCCCAAACCTAAACCTAACCATCATAGTTATTAATGTCTACACCTATCTTACCCAACCATCACATTTATGAACGTCTACACATTCCTAAACCCTAAACCCAACCAACAGTTTTTATTGTACAGCCGCAAGTTGTGGAGACTTTCATACTTGATGCGCTCGCCATTGTACTATTTTTTGCAACCACAGGGGGTAACACCGAGTAGGCAAAATGTCATGACAAAATAGATGAAATGCAAGTTGCATGGTGAAGTTGCTAAATGAATATAATAATATATCAAATAAACTGGTTGTGGATAAATTTGGAGAAAACTCATGGAACAGTTTGGTGAAACAGTTCACTGTTAAGTCTTCCGGCATCTTGCCAACAACATCTCATGGTGACATCTTGCATGGTTCAATGGGATCTTGATAACTGCAAGTTACGCCTCTCTAACTTACTACAAGTTACACCCCTTTATGTTACACCCTTTCTTGCAGTCCACAGACAGATACACTTGGAGTAATCAAGAAATCTGAGCTGCTCTGCAGGTCAAATAGAACCATATAATCTACATGTTAGATCGAATCAATCAACTATTGAATTAAGCTCATTTATATACAGTACAGTTTAGATGAATAACTGCAAATAAGATTAACATAACTCATCGAATTTTTAAAACATGTAAAATAGCAAATGGTTGCCTAAACAGGCGACAATAAAAACACCCAATAAGGCTTTTCTTTAATGCTGAAAAAAAGGTAAGCTGTTTTGCCGCAATCAAATCATGTTAGTAAAAAAAAAAAAAACACACACACTCATCAGCTCAAAGTGCAGACCAAAAGTGTGACATTTCCATTTTTGTGCAATGGAAGGGGACTTCAACTTTAAATTACATTTACAGTTCACCTCATATTCGTTACATGTTTTCTTTGCAGGATTTTTCTTCTTTTCCATAATGAAAGGCACATTTTTGTCATTTCAGCCACCCTGTCCAATATGTAGCCTCACCACTGGCTTGAACATGTAATATAATAGGAGAAGCATCACAGTCATGTATCATCATCAAGGTCCACATGGACCTGTTTAATAAGGCAAATGTTCCCTTTAACGATGCTTTACAGAATATTGATATATGGAAATCAATTAGTTGCTAATTTTTACAACATTTCATTTGTTCTTTAAAGTTGCAGTGGATCATTTGGTGTAGCTCTGTTCCAATACATTGACTATGTTAGCAAAATCTACTTATAAATGACACTAGTCAGCAGTGGTGTAAAGTTACAAATTACAAATACTCAAACTACAGTAATTAAATAGTTTTTCTCAAAAATTATAATTTAGTAAGTAGTTTTAAAAGTGTGTACTTTTACTTTTTACGTGCATTTTTAGTGCAGTATTGGTACTTTTACTCTACTACTATCCTTCAACCTGCAGTCACTACTTTTATTTTCTTGTCTATGGGGATTAGAAAACGCCCAACCTAAAATCAACCAAATCGTCACTTTGGAATTAAAAGGTTTTATCTGTGTTCTGAATGATTTTGAGATATTGAGCTTCAAAGTGTTTGCATTCCATATACAAACAGTATGTGTGTAACATTTGTTTTTTTTTTAAATAAAAAGTCTTAAAATGTAAACAACCTGTAAAAAACATCCCATAATGTAAATAAGTTGTCATTTAATAAAAACATGTCAATAACTCAATTTTGACAAAAATGTCAGATAGAACCTTATAATTCTAAGGTGACGAAATGTCAACATCTAATGATGTTACAGCTTGACATTGTGTGGGCGTTACCACTATGACGTCTATCAGACGTTGGATTCTGGTAGCCATAGGTGACAAATAAATGTCAGTATTTGTCTTCAACATGATGTTGCTTTAAGATGTTGTCTGGACGTAAAATTTTGGTCACTTTCTAACACAAGCTTAAATCAAGCAAATATTAATGTCGTTTGAGGTCGTTAATAACATTGTCCTTAGACGCTGGCTAAGATGTAGCATGCACTGCACTTTAACAAATCCATACTTAAAAAAATACTGCATATGTATCGCTGTCAACATTGCCAATTTTACATTGTCTTGTTTTTTTTTTTTTTTTTTTTTTTTTTTTTTTGTGAGTATGTTGTTGTATATTGCACTGGCTGTATATTGCACTGTCTGTATTTTGCACTGTCTGTATTCTGCACTGTCTGTATTCTGCACTGTCTGTAATTTGCACTGTCGTTTTATTTACACTGTCTGTATTTTGCTCTGTCTGGAGCCAGCACCTAAGCTTTTCACTCATCATAGCACACGTGCTGCAGATGATGTGACAATAAAAGTGATTTGATTTGATTTGATTTGGCTAGACATTAAATTTCGGCAACCTAATCTAAAGCTAATATTACCATCTTATCACGTTGTGTGCCTGCTGAGCAATAACTAAATGCACTACAGAATGTTACGTTTACACACATCCACAAATTACATGTAAATACATCAGCTTTTTACAGCGTAATACTCACTACTCACTACTCTTGAGTAGTCTTAAAAGGGCTACTTTTACTTATACTTTGAGTAATATTTACAACAGGTACTTTTACTATACTTGCACTACAATTTTAGGCAAGTAATGGTACTTTTACTTAAGTATGATTTTCCCCTACTCTTTCCACCACTTCTAGTCAGACACCAGTTAGATTCCCTGGTTAGATATGTTAAAGCCATGTGAATGCAACAACACAGCAAAAGCTATATATTAAGCTCTGGTGATGGATCTAAATATAAACATATTTGGGGCACACATGTACAAGTGAGATCATGTGAGCTAGACACTACTTACACCAAAATATACTAATATAATTGTTAATAAATAAATAAGACATTAAGTCATATTGGTTTGGACTGATAATAAAATGTTTTAAATTAATTTAAATAAATGTAACAATTTTATTTTATTTTATTTTATTGATATTTTTTTTAAAGAATGTGTGACTAATATCTTCTTTTTTACTTTATTACAGAGCTCCAGGATGACACCAGCTTTTTACACCTGCACACTTATCTTTACAATTATGACTTTATAGCTCTACCTGATCTACACTGTAATCAAGTTCACATGTCGGGTCATAAATGATCAAGATATTTCTTACGAACTAATAGCAGATGATGTTAAGATAATATATATATATATTTTTTTTTTTCTTTTTTTTACCTCCAGTGACCTTTCAAAGACCTTTCAGTGGTTTCCTGGGGTTCTATCAGCTTTTAATCGCAGGCGGTGTAAATTTTGCTAATCATGTTGATTTAGTGAATCATCTACTTGTGAAGATAAGAAAAGTTTTTTTTTTTTTCTTTTTTTTTTCTTCTTTACATGTACAGTAAAGCAACGGTTCTCAAAAGGCTTTCCTTCAAATGTTGGACATTATTAGGCATTGAATGGTCACTCAGCACATTTTGTTAATCATACAAAGATAAATAAAAATGTTATAGATCACACATTCTCACTGTTAATGGTGCTTATTAACATCTACTATTAACATATTGGCAGTTTATAAGTACTTAAAAAGAATATATGCTGCATGAGCATATACCATATTTACACACACGCACATATACTGTACAGTTGAAGTCAGAATTATTAGCCCACCTTTGAATTTTTGTTTTCTTTTTTAAATATTTTCCAAATGATGTTAAACAGAGCAGGGACATTTTCACAGTATGTCTAATAATATTTTTTTTTTCTCATTCGAAAGTCTTATTTGTTTTATTTCAGCTAGAATATAAGCAGCTTTTAATTAAAGCTTTTAAAAAACATTTTAAAAATTATTAGCCCCTTTAAAGCAATTTTTTTTTCAATAGTCTACAGAACAAATCATCGCTATACAATAACTTGCCTAATTACCTTAATCTGCCTAGTTAACCTAATTAACCTAGTTAAGCCTTTAAATGTCACTTTAAACTGTATAGAAGTGTCTTGAAGAAAAATCTAGTAATATATTATTTAAAATATTTAAAAAAAAATATTATTTACTGTCATCATGGCAAAGATAAAATAAATCAGTTATTAGAGATGAGTTATTAAAACTGTTATGATTAGAAATGTGTTGAAAAAATATTGTCTTCCTTAAACAGAAATGGGGGAAAAAAAAACAGTGGGGCTAATAATTCTGACTTCAACTATATATATATATATATATATACAGTATATATACAGTATATATATTGTTCCCTAAATTATATTAAATTATAATAAAACAAATATGTGTTGCACGAGTGGGACAATAAAAGTATGAAGAATATTATCCACTGGCTGTTTTTTTTTTTTTTTTACAGCAAGACATTCTTCATAAACCACTGTCAATGACGGTTTATCAATCAAATGAAGGACCACACCGATGCTGTACTGTCTCCACAGGCCACCCAGAAGCATGACATTCTGAGCATTGCTTTCCTTTCCATGCGTACAGTAGAAATTTGTTCTTAAGTTTTTTTTGTCCTTTTTAAAATTACTATCTCTGTCAAAATATACTCATTTAAATGAATGTAAAATTTAAGAATACAAAACCATACGTTACTAATGTTTTAAACTGCTTATAGTTGTCAGATTTTCTCCACTGTTCAAGCATGTTGTCAAGATGCTACAGTATGATAACAGCCATAGTACAGAATACATAAATATGAAGATTATATTTATAAAAATAAAATAAATAAGATTAATATGGTGGTTTTATACCATGTTGTAAGAGAGCAAAAGCTTTGTTCACTTGAGGAGCATTTTATTGCGACTGGTAATCTCCTTGATTGGAGGACTTTGTTGAACAATGTCTTCTCTGTCTGATATTATTTGCATCACTGTTTGAACAACAAACAGGATTGATTTTATTGATTACTGTCTTTTAACAGCCAAAGGTCTAACAGATGACTTTAAATGCAGAGCTCTGATTAAAAACCAGTCATTTTCTGAAACTTCTAAATGTTTAGTCTTGAAAAACAAGCTATGTTTACAGCATGTGCATAAAAAGCCAAATTATAAACAGACTAAGGGATGCTCAATTCAGCATTACACAGTATCAATAGCTTTTAAAACAGTAACATCTGCTTACCAGCTTCTGTGTCATCCTTATAAACCGATATTACTTATTTAGAAAAACAACTTATTAATGCACTGCCTACTTAGTTCATATTATCACATCTTGCAGAATTATTTATGAATTTTTTAAACCAATAGGTGTGTTCTTAATTTGTAGTATCTGCGTTATAAATGCTATAAGGATAACAGGAATGCACATTGCACTGCAACAATTGCATATTAATATCGTTGCAGAGGCCAATTGATCATTAGTCCATCAATAAACAGTTTGCATAAAATTATTCTTCCTTAAATAGTCCATGTTTGAGGTGACAGGAACGCCTCATCAATAATGCAAATGTGCCTTTAGCCAGTCAGAGGAAATTAGGGGCCACATTTAGGCTGTGACACAATACTCAATATGCCGTCTTTACTCAAGGCCCTGAAAACAAAGAGGGCTGACTTATTGAAAGAAGGTGTGCTGAAATGTTAACCTGAATAAAGAGCTCTTTATGCATATGTACACATATATTTAGGATGCAAAATGATAAAGCTTGTTGACTTCAATTAAAGCTTTTATAAATGTAAGTGCGCATATACAGTATATATATATATATATATATATATATATATATATATATGTATATATCGAGCTGCTATCTCATACAGTGGGAAAAATATCAAATAATAAATTAGTATCAGTTGAACGCATAAAATATTTTTAAAGAAAGCTTAAAATACACATCAAATTAAAACATGCTGATTTTGTTTGCTATTTTTTTGGTAAAAAAAATTATCTGTGCAAGCCATTACAAAAAAAAAATAATAAAAATTGCCTTTTTTAATTGAAATCTGAAAATGCACTTCCTATTTTTAGTTAAACTCTCAGATTATGTCTGTCTGAGGTATTGACAACCCAGGTTCATTCTGAAAACGTAGCCCTATATACATTTCTGGAGAGCGCCAAATACATCCCAGATGCTATTTTTTTGCTGTTTTTGTTTTCGCAAAGCTGTGTATGATTTTTAAGATCTCAAAATTCTCTCACGAGTGCCATTTGTGCCTGCTTTTGTCACGTAAATCCACCAGAGGCCACTGTTGACTGACTGACTGACTGACTGACTGACTGACTGACTGACCAATTGACTGATCCCACCCCTTCCCTAAACCCAGCCGATTGTGTTTTAACAAGCCCAGATTGACCATCATCCAGCCAGTTCCCTAAACCCAACTTACAGTGTTTCAAAAAGCAACGTTTGACCTGCTAACGCAAAAACGAAGGGCATTATACCACCCCGTAGCACTCGTTTTAAAGATGAAATGCCATGTACTTCTGGCTACATAATTCGCAATCTCCAGAAATGTATATAGGGGTACGTTTTCAGAATGAGCCAATGTTGGGTATTGGGCTCCCTAACTGTCAGTTTTGATAGCACTTTGATGAAAAAAAAAAAAAAAAAAAACACATGGTGAGGTGGAGGAGTCTGTTAGGTTGTAATAACTCTACCAAATGTTTTATGAACTGCCTAATTGTCTACATCCAATCATCTCAAAGTAGAAAAAAACAAGCCACGCCCACATTTAATATATTCTGTTTTCTAGAAACTGCGTCACAAGACAAAATAAAAAATGGTTGCAGCTTCCGGTTTATGAAGACTTTAAGATTGTATATTAGGGATGTCCTGATCAGGTTTTTTTTGCACTCGAGTCATTTAATCTACCGATCCGAACCCGATTCGATATTTCTATAATGCATAAAAAATTATAAAGAAGAGCAAAGAAACAGATCCAGAATGTTCCTTATTTTTTTATTTAATTCATTTTATTTTACATTCAACAACTTTGTTAACAAACAGAGCACTTCTGTGAGGTAGCTTGAACAATTAAGTAATACATAACATAAATTCTTTACTTTTGGACTTTAGTGCAACAGTATATATAAAAAATCTAATGTAAAAACAAATAGCACCTTAACAAGGACGTTTGCAATGGCAATAAAAAGTCTCATCAACTTTATAATACCTCCAGACCGCAGACATACTCGCGGTTTCCGCTTCAAGCTGCTTCCGTATTCTATATTGCCAGCATTTATTTAACCAATTGCGTACAATTTGTTTATTTATTTCATTTTATGTTTCATTGAAAGAGACCTACAGTATATAACTTTTAAATGGCAATGATTTTTATATGTGAGACTCACAAATATTTTTATTTCTTATAGCTTCCAAGAATTAAAAAAAAGCCATATATCGATAAATAATGTCATGAGAGCCTTTTTAACATTAAGTTATGATTGAATTGCCTCTTGTTACAGTTATGGAATAGTTTGATAACAAGCAGCAAATGTTCATGGGATAATGACATGACCACATTGAGATGTTCTTTATGCTGTATTCTGTAAGCAGACCTCAGTTTAAGCGCAACACAAAAAATTACTTTTCTCAAAAATACAATTAATTCCATTAAATGGTTGAATGTAGATAAACAACTAAGATGATGTAATGACAAAATATTTATTTAAAAAGTTTTTTTTTATTATTTTTTTATGGTCCTGCAGGCTGTTCATACAGAATTATGATATATGGTCATATGAGCATACAGTATATTGTATACATTAATTAAATCAATGTCAGAAAATTTTAATATAGTAATAGAATAGTGTATATATGTGCTGTTCCAACACTTGGTGTCGTTCAGTGGAAAACATAGTTTTTAGCCAATCACGGACAATGATTTTGAGTGACTCGAGTCAAATGTCACACATGTATCTGTAATAATGCTTCTGAAATGTATTTATAACATATTTTTTCACCTGTGAAATTCAAACATGAACTTGTCAAATAAATTATATGTGCATATATTGACATTTATCAGACTTTTATATGGGTGGGTAGCTTCCAAGTGACTAATCTGTAAACACATATACAGTAACAGTCTGTTTTGTTATTTTTGTCTTCCTCCATGCATCTTTTAATGGTGATAGCCAAAATGCATATGTGAAATGGCTGGAACTGGCAGTAATGAGCATGATGTGAGGCCGTCTGCCTGTCTGCCCTGCCAATAACACACAATACAACGGCGACAGAGACAGACATGTTATTGGCTAATGCAGACCTTATTGCTTTCTCTAATCTGTAGTCTGTGACCTCTGGATCAGGCATTAACATGCTAAAACAAAGCATTGATGAGATCAAATAAGGACTCAAAGCACGTCTGCTCAAGAACTGAAAGAGTCTAAAACTGCAGAAAACTTTTGGATAAAATAAGTATTTTATGTTTGGAAAATGAGGTAAATTGTTTAAAGAGAAAGTTTCCCTTCAGACCTAAATAAAGAATTTCCTCCCCATTTTTAGGCAATATTTTATTTTGGCTTATAGTTAGGTTTTATTATAGTTGTTATTGTTATGCTTGCTTGTAGCTAAGTGCCTCTAACTGGTTTGGAAACAAGTTTACATTTAGACAGTGTTGTGTTGGATGTGTCATCATGAAATGATATATGCCAAGTGAAATCAATTGTAATGCAGGATTGTTGAATCACAATGTTGAGATTCACAGATGTTTTCCAATCCACAAAATGAATGCATATACACATTTAACCAAGGTTTTGGAACCCCTTATTCAAGCTACACATTGTATCAATGTGTTTGGTCCCTAAGATCAAAGGAATCTCAAAGTGTCATGAGTATTAAACTAGATTAAACTAGGGATATTTCTAGATTTTTTTTTGAACAGTACATTATTTGAGCTGTTTATAAAACAGAAAATATACTTCAGATAATGTTCGTATTAAGACAATTCATTCATTCATTCTTTTTCTTTTCGGCTTAGTCCCTTTATTAATCTGGGGTCGCCACAGCAGAATGAACCGCCAACTTATCCAGCATATGTTTTTATGCAGCGGATGCCCTTTCAGCTGCAGCCCATCACTGGGATCCAGCTGAGCCTCGAACCAGTGACCTTCTTGCTGTGAGGCGACAGCACTACCTACTGCGCCACTGCGTCACCCTAGGACAATTTAGTTGCTGTAAAAACTAACTAAATATTTATTTATTTATTTATTTATTTATTTATTTATTTATTTATTTATAAATATTTATTTATTGATCTATTAATTAATTAATTTATTTATTTATTTAACTTTTTATTCATTCGTTTATTCATTCATTCAATTATTTATTTATTTATTTATTTATTTATTTATAAATATTTATTTATAAATATTTATTTATCTATTAATTAATTAATTAATTAATTAATTATTTAAATTATTTATTAATTAATTTTATTAATTAATTAATTAAACTTTTTATTCATTCGTTTATTCATTCATTTATTTATTTATTTATTTATTTATTTATTTATTTATTTATTTATTTATTTATTTATAATAATAATAATAATAATAATAATAATAATAATAATAATAATAACTAAATGTTATGCCCCGCCCAATTTTCCAAGTACTGTAAAAATGCATTGTTCCACACAATTCATTAATGTTGTCCCAACGCAAATCGTTTTAGTCAGGGGTCTCAAACTCAAATTGGCTCATTTTAGTGACTGACAATACATAGGAGGGCTGTTTTAACATTCAAGCACAAGAAAAAAGTGGAAACCTGACATAATTGATGCATCTTAGGACAACAGACATTACGTTTATATTCCAAACATTACCTGTCACCAATGATAATGCATATCAGCACGTTTATTGTGTTACACATCAGCTGTTGAAATATATCTGTGATTGTTGTGTGTATAGGCGTACTCACACTATGTACAGTTGCCTTGAACCGGGCCAAAGCACGCTTGTCCCCCCTCCCTTCTCTCCTGATGGCCCGTGCTCACATTACATTCGGGCCTGGGCACGCTTACGTCATCGATGATGCGCTGTTCAGTAAGCGCTTTCGCTCAGCACAGTGGAGATTTCTTTAGTTATATTGTTGTAAGTTGTTTTATATGTGGTGACACGCAGTCAAATATTTCGCAAAACAGATCAGCCACTTTTGACGCTCATAAACAATCATAAACTCCTCATGCTGCAGGAATAAGGTTTGCTGAAGGTGCAGTGAGGGGTTTGCGTATTTAATAAACTATGACAGTTTTTAATCCATATCAAACAGTCCCTTAAAAGTCACGTCTCGCTTTCAGTTTCAGTCTCAGGCACGCTTGCACTCAAACTGCAAGCATACCGCGCCTGAGCCCAAGTGAACCGTGCTCAGGCCCACCTCCTCCAAACTGGGCATATTAGCAAAATTATCATATTTGTTACACCACCAGCATAACGTCTAACCATGAAGAAGTGTTTGTACAACAAAATGTAAGTGGTATAAAACTGATAAAAATCAAATGCCTCTTGATTATTTACAAAAATAGAGCTTTAGTAAAAATAGATCACTTATGGGCATATATTTTAATGTTTAAATCAGCCACATAATTAAATGCATGTGTGTTACTCTTGACCGTACACTGAGAGAAAATGAAAGTAAAACTAATCTGAATGCAGTACTTTAAATGTCGACTAGATGGTGGGTTAAAACCACAAGTGGATAGACGCGACTGCACAACAATGATAGTTAAAAAAAATATGTTTTTTTAGGGCCTAATCTCGTTATATTTTTGACGTCAGTTGCCGGCCTGAGGGGAGGAGGAGGGCAGGCCAAAAATGGGGTTTAAGACCACTGGTTTAACAAATGTAAGTGGATTGAACATAAAACAATTATGTTGACCCTAAAAAAATCTCCAGAATTGTTTCAGCTCATTTAAAATAAGTAGTTTGAACAAGCAGCAAAAATACTTTTTTACAGATGCAATTCATATAGAATTTACAAGGAAACTCACTTTTATGATATGGTTTTTAAGCTATGCTCTTTACAGTTTTTTTTTTTTTTTTTTTTTTTTTTTTTTTTGCCATCAGAACGTGCTACACTCATCCTGGTTTTCATGCATGTTGCCATGTTTTTTAGCATCTCACATTGTGCACACTATTAAATACATATTTGAATGGTTTACCACATGGACTATACTTTTTTGTTCTTTCCCCCTTTCTGAAAAAAAGTTACTTAGTGAGTTGAAGCAACAGGGATTTGGAATGGTATGAGAGCATTTTCATTTTGGTTAAACATTTCCTTCCAAATTGCGGAAATGAATCGCAATGTATTTGATTGATAGAGTCCCAGTGACAATGGTTTATGAAGAATGATTATTTTTGGTTCTTACATAAAATAGGAAATTATTAAAATCAAAGCTTCCAAGGTTGCTTTGATCATCACCAAGACTGGTGATCTCTTGTTCAGAAGGATATTTAATTTCAATTCAATTCAGGGCACATAAAATAATGTTGAAAACTAATGGAACACACACAGTAGACCAGTGTGGAACATTCTGAACATATGGTTTCCAGTTGTACTGTCGCAGTGTGCTTAATATGAGCTTGACACTAATAAATCAAATCACACCAGAGCCATAACTCCAGTCACTGAATTACTTTATTAAAAGGGGGAAAAAACTGTACAACTTGACAATTTTCTAAAGATGGGATGCCTTAGAGTAGTTGTTGAAGTGAATGAAAACAAAAAATGTGTATCAGTCAACAGACTTTCTTAGTTACGTTTTATTTTGATCATCCTCTTTAGACATTAAATGATATATACGTAACTCTGCAGTAACATAAAAATAATAATAATAATACAGCGACGCAGTGGAGCAGTAGGCAGTGCTGTCATCTCACAGCAAGAAGGTCGCTGGTTCGAGCCTCGGCTGGGTCAGTTGGCATTTCTGTGTGGAGTTTGCATGTTCTCCCTGCGTTTGCGTGGGTTTCCCCCACAGTCCAAAGACATGCGCTACAGGTGAATTGGGTAGGCTAAATTGTCCGTGGTGTATGAGTGTGAATGAGTGTGTGTGGATGTTTCCCAGAGATGGGTTGCGGCTGGAGGGCATCCGCTGCATAAAAACATGCTGGACAAGTTGGCGGTTCATTCCGCTGTGGCGACCCCAGATTAATAAAGGGCCTAAGCCGAAAAGAAAATGAATGAATAATAATAATAACATGGCGACGCAGTAGAGCAGTATGTAGTGCTGTCGCCTCACAGCAAGAAGGTCGCTGGTTCGAGCCTCGGCTGGGTCAGTTGGCATTTCTGTGTGGAGTTTGCAGGTTCTCCCTGCATTCGCCTGTATTCGTCCAAAGACATGCTGTTCAGGTGAATTGGGTAAGCTAAAATTGGCCAGAGTGTATGTGTGTGAATGAGTGTGTTTCCCAGGGATGGGTTGCAGCTGGAAGGGCATCCGCTGCGTAAAACATGTGCTGGATAAGTTGGCGGTTCATTCTGCTGTGGCGTCCCCAGATTAATAAAAAGCTGAAAAGAAAATGAATGAATGAATAAATGAATAATAATAATAATAATAATAATAATAATAATAATAATAATAATAATAATAATAATAATAATTACTACTACTACTACAACTACAACTAATAATAATTACAATAATTACATAATAATAATAATAATAATAATAATAATAATAATACATAATAATAATAACAATACTACTACTACAACTACTACTACTACTACTACTAATAATAATAATAATTACAATAATTACATAATAATAATAATAATAATAATAATAATAATAATAATAATACATAATAATAATAATAATAATAATAATAATAATAATAATAATAATAATAATAATAATAATTACTACTACTACTACTACTACAACTAATAATAATTACAATAATTACATAATAATAATAATAATAATAATAATAATAATAATAATAATAATAATAATTATTACAATACATAATAATAATAACAATACTACTACTACTACTACTACTACTACTACTACTAATAATAATAATTACAACAATTACATAATAATAATAATAATAATAATAATACATAATAATAATAATAATAATAATAATAATAATAATAATAATAATTACAATACATAATAATAATAACAATACTACTACTACAACTACTACTACTACTACTACTACTACTACTAATAATAATAATAATAATAATAATAATAATAATAATAATAATAATAATAATAATAATTACATAATAATTACATAATAATAATAATAATAATAATAATAATAATAATAATAATAATAATAATAATAATTACAATAATTACATCATAATAATAATAATAATAATAATAATAATAATAATAATAATAATAATAATAATACATAATAATAATAATAATAATAATAATAATAATAATAATAATAATAATTACTACTACTACTACTACTACAACTAATAATAATTACAATAATTACATAATAATAATAATAATAATAATAATAATAATAATAATTACAATACATAATAATAATAACAATACTACTACTACTACTACTACTACTACTAATAATAATAATAATTACAACAATTACATAATAATAATAATAATAATAATAATAATAATAATAATAATAATAATAATAATAATAATAATAATAATAATACATAATGATAATAATAATAATAATAATAATAATTACAATACATAATAATAATAACAATACTACTACTACTACTACTACTAATAATAATAATAATAATAATAATAATAATAATAATAATAATAATAATTACAATAATTACATAATAATAATAATAATAATAATAATAATAATAATAATAATAATAATAATAATAATAATAATAATTACATAATAATAATAATAATAATAATAATAATAATAATAATAATAATAATAATAATAATTACAATAAATACATAATAATAATAATAATAATAATAATAATAATAATAATAATAATAATAATACTATTTACAATAATTCAATTGTCCAAAATAAACCTTCAAAATGATGTCATAGCCCTTTTTTCTTCCTCTTCGTCTTCTTCTTCTTTTTTTGTTTTTTGTTTTTTGCAGATTTTGAATGACACTAACGTTCACATACAGTATGGTTTGCCATATTTATGAACTGACTCTGAGATCATGTCCAGTTGGATTTGCTCCTGTGGTCACAGTCTATTTAATTCCTTGACACTTTACTTGTTCCTGACAACACTATTTCTGAAAGCATCATCACCTCACACTTTTTACTTTTAAATGTGTGATGTAATCCAAACCTCAAGAACACATAATATTACAGGAAATTTTGCGTCTGTTAAGTTCTCCCTTTTTATTTATTTAGTGATAAAGTGTGTATAACAGCCTGCCAAATTATGTTGTAATAGCTGTCATTGCCATTTGCAGTCATTGACAGCAATGACCAATGTAAAATATCTCCAAGGCTGGAGTGTTTACTCTGAACCTCCCATACTTAATTTATAGGATGTGTTGTATTGAGTCAGAGGGAATGAGATAAAACCAGTCCTTTTTACTAAGATGACAGATAAATGTTCTGTCCTGTAAATCACTCTGCCAAAAATATTTTTGGGACAAGATAAAACCGCCCAAAAGTCAATAACATTGTAATGTTCTTGTTAAAGCTATTCATTCATATCATATAGTGTATTGTTGGACATTAATGCCCCTTGCTGGAACAGACACAATACTGCAAGTCTGTTGCTCATAAACCTAAATAATATACAGCTCTGCCTCATACTGCAGTATATGGCATTTGACAGAAGTGGCATATTTGCGGTTTGTCAGCGGAGACATTTATAAGGAGTCAGTCAGGCAAATACAGGATCAAGCGTTCGCGGCCATTAAAATGATTGATGAAATCATCTTTATGGGAGATGCATTATACAAGCTTGATTGAAACAACAAAATATGTATCAGTCCTGTACAGTTATAAATGTGGCTTGTCTCCCAACAAGAGTGATTCATTAGCCAGACCATTAGCATGCGTGATTATGCTAATCATGCAGTAATTAAGTAGCGATTCTTCGGAGACTGGTTTTTAGCCTTTAATTTCCCTTGAATGTAGCGATTAGTTATGTTTTACTTGATTATTTTCAGGCCCTCTGAAATATTGGCCAGATGTTTTTCAGTGTCACGGTTCTGCTCTCATGCACGGCTTATATTAAACAAATCCTTTATTCACGGCCATTTACAGCCTGGAATTTAATCAACCAAAAACAACAACAACTGGCTACCTATGAATCACGTAAACATCTGAGGTGAATGCCTGCAGTAATATTTCTGTATTAAAATTCACATATAATACTGAGTCGGGCACCAAAAGTGCAAAGACATCTATTTCATCTATTGGCTTTATTATTTGTGAGTGATTTATCAGTCGTAAAAATGCATCATGCTGATTGCGGAGGTTCTTAACATAACTAGTCACAGTGTTTTTTTGGTGTAGTGCCACCAACATACTGTGCACATTGTAACATGATTGTAGTACAACTGTTTGCTCTAGAAAATAATTATATTGTAAATGCTGCATTGAGGGCGTCATGGTGGCACAGTGGGTAGCATGATCGCTTCACAGCAAGAGGGTCGCTGGTTCGAGCCTCACCTGGATCATTGGCATTTCTGTGTGGAGTTTGCATGTTCCCGACATATTCTTGTGGGTTTCACAGTCCAAAGACATGCGGTAGAGGTGAGTTGAATAACGCTCTGGTTACTAAAGTAACCCTCGTTCCCCGAGGGGGGGAACGGAAATGCTATGTGGAAAAACTTCCACTATGGGGATTTCGTCAGAATCCAATCATCTGAAAGAGTATAAAAACGGGCCAATGAAATGCCAATGAGTTGGCGGCGTCAGCGTGCACAGCTGTCTTGAATGACAATCAGCCTGGCATAAAAGGCTAGCATGTGCTCAGCAACGACATCCTTTTCTAGCTGAAGAGGCTTTCACACTCAACAGCTAAGGGACAATCGTTGTGGCGAAGGAACATAGCATTTCCGTTCCCCCCCTCGGGGAACGAGGGTTACTTTAGTAACCAGAGCGTTCCCCTTCGGGAGGGGAACTTTAATGCTATGTGGAAAAACTTCCACTATGGGGAAATTTATGGAAAGCGCCACAACGAAAGAACCTTACCATGTCTCCAGTGAGGGGCGCGCCACGCAGCAGTACGAGCGCACCTGCATCGCTGGAGACACAGTCCTCCAACGTGTCCCCTGGCCCTTACTTACCTTACTTACCTTTTCTGGTTTAGATATATTTTTCGGGGAGTCGTAAAAATACACCTAGTTAGTTTCTAGGAATTTTTAAATACGACAGTACGTTGGGAAAGCGTTCAGTCCCGATAGGGAGGACGCTGCGGAGGCCACCTGCTGCCCGGAGGGGGAGACCTGGTGGCAAATAGCGTATGGACTAGCCCTGAGAAGGGGGAGTGCACATACGAAGAGGTGGTTAGCGGGGAGGGAAGACACGAGCCCGCCTAGGAGGGGGGACTACATCGTGGCTGAGTGAGCGTATGGGATCGCCAGCGGGGATCGCACATAGCAGGCACCTATACCCAGAACGCGGGATGACCAGCGGGCATACCTACAACGTAATGGGCCAACATTTGACTGCTCTGCTGAGTCAGATGCTGGGGGCCTCGGAGGAACTCTGCAGGGTTCGCCGAGTGGGGAACTCAACTGACAAAGCGAGAAAAGCGCACGTATCTCTGTGTTAGAGAGAAAGGCGCAGCAAGCGTTTTACAACACCTAACCGAATTTCCTCATTCACCGCTCGTGAGGAAATCAGTTCACTCGAAGATAAATCTCACAAATGTTCAGGTGTCGCCCAGCCCGCAGCTCTACAATGTCTGTTAGAGAGGCGCCGCGTGCTAACGCCCAAAAGGATGCGCGCTCCGAGTGGAGTGCGCTCTCACTCCTGGCGGACACGGCTCGCCCTGGCTCGATAAGCGAGGAAGATGGCATTCACTGTTCAGTGGGCCAACCTCTGTTTAGATACAGCACTTCCCTTCTGCCGATCACCGTAACAGATAAAGAGCTGCTCAGAGGATCTAAGCTCTGAGTACGGTCCGTATAATACGCAAAGCGCGAACAGGACACAGCAATAAGGGGCTGGGTCTGCCTCCTTCGTGGGCAGCGCTTGCAGGTTCACTACATAGTTTAAACGAGCGCTGTAGGAACCTAGGGCACCTAGGTGGGCCGGGGTCTCAGGAAACGTGAGAGTGGGCCGGCCCAAAACGCTGGCACATTTCGCTGACCGAAAATGCCTCCAGATACCCGCCCATTTGACCGATGCCAACGCAACCAGCAGAGCTGTCTACCTGGACAGAAATCATATAGATACTGAGTCGAGTGATCGAGCAGACCTCTCCTAAGAGAGATCTTCAAATGGGTAAGAGAGGGGACAGGATATATATCCACGTCTCGCGCCTCTGGGGACTGGATGATGAGGCGATGCTTTCCCAGCGCGTCGCCATCGCCGCATCCTCAGAGCGGGGACGATCGCCACGCCAACCCCTCAGTGCGGAGGGGACAGCCTTGGCTCCAGCCAACTGAAGGAGGATAGCATCACACTGATCTGGCATGTTTGGGGTTTCCTTCTCCAGAGAGAAGTACACCACACAGCGAATAGACTCCACATCAGGGCATAGGCATGCCTCATAGAGGGTGCTCTAGGCCTGAGTGATAGTGTTAACCACCTAACGGTAGGTCACCTAAGTCCTCCGCGCTCCATCTATGGGACACACGTGATGTCCATAGAACTAGGCGCGGGTGCCAAACGGTGCCTGTCCCCAAAGAAGAAGTTTCTTCCAGGGGACATGCCAGGGAGGGGCCATCACGAGGAGAGAGCTAGAATACAGGTTTGATTGGGCCTGAGAGGCGCAATGCATAGACCTGTTCCTCGTCCTCCCTGACTTTACACAGCATCTGTGCGAGTAGGCTCACTGGAGAAATGCGTATTACGCACGCCCCGGGGCCATCTGTGTAGCCAGTGCGCAGAACGCACCCATAACAGCTGGACAGTCGGGGGTGGAGCCTCCATTCTCCCAGGCGAACTGCCGTGAGAGCGCAGCGGCTGCACGGTTGAGCTCGGCGGGGAAAAAATGGAATGCAGCGATTGCGCCGCGTATGACTCCGGGGGAGCAGACGGCGAGCGAGCTGAGACATGCGGCGACAGCGAATATCTCCCTTGCGGTTGATATACACCATCGCCACCATGCTGTTCGTCCAGCACGTGTTTCCCTTCTAACACCGGTAAAAAACGGTGCAGCGTGAGATACACTGCCAACAGCTCCAGGCAGTTAAGATGCCAATGCAACCAGCTTCCTACCACGGAACCACAGCTGCATGCCCACAACACACAGCCCCCCAGCGCGAACTGGAAGCATCCGTCAAACGACGACATGCCTGGACACTTGTTCTAGGCCCGCGGGCCTGTAGAACACAGGGTCCATCCAGAGGCTGAGGGCGCGGCGACACAGCGGAGTGACAGTCACCCGGTGCGCGCTCGCGTGCCATGCGCGTCTAGGGACCCGATCGTGAAGCAAATGCTGAAGTGGTCTCATATGGAGCATCCGAGCGGCGAGACCGCGGCTGCGGATGTCATATGCTCCAGGAGCCTCTGAAATAATATCAGTGGGACCACATATTCCTGTCGAACTCTCTCAGACAGGCCAGCATCAGCCCGGCGCGCTCTCGGGGGAGGCGCGCCGTCATGGTGATCGAGTCCAGCTCCAACCCGAGAAAAGAGTTGCTCTGCACGGGGGCGAGGCTGCTCTTTTCTCGGTTGACCTGAAACCCCAATTGGTCGAAGTGCCAAAACACCCTGTCTCTGTGCGTAATCAATTAATCCCGCGAGCGCGCTGAAATCAGCCAGTCGCTTGAGATAATTGAGTATGCGGATGCCCGCAAGCCGAAGCTGGGGCACCCTCCGCGAGCTTGGTGAAAACCCGCGGAGACAGAGAGAGCCAAAAGGGGAGGACTTGTACCGCCAGGCTCGACTTCAGACGCAAACCGCAGGAAACTGACGGTGGCGTGGAAGTATGGAGACATGAAAGTACGCGTCCTTCAGGTCTACTGCTGCAGACCAATCCCGAGGACGAACGCTCCGGAGGGTGCGCTTCTGCGTAAGCATTCTGAACGGCAGCTTGTGAAGCCAGCGGTTCAAAACGCGCAGACCGAGGATTGGCCGTAGCCCACCGCTCTTTTTGGGTACGATGAAGTGCGGGCTGTAAACCCGCTCTCCATCCCGGCTGGAGGGACCGGTTCGATTGCATCCTTCGCCAGGAGGACAGCAATCTCCTCTCGCAAGACAGGGGCGGACGCAGGGCTGACCCTGGTGAAATACACACCCGTGAACTTGGGAGGCCGTTTCGCGAACTGAATTGCGTAGCCGAGTCTGATCGCGCGGATGAGCCATTGCGATGGGCTGGCCCGCGCTAACCAGGCAGGCAGAGCCCTCGCAAGTGGCTTCGTCCGCACGATCGCTGACGTACCAGCGGTGGGGCAGCGCGGAGTGGGTGAGCTCAACCGGGAAGCACTGGGGTCCCACAGGAGAGCAGGAGGCAAGAGCTTCACTCTTGTCTCGCACCCGTACTCCGGAGGTGGGGCTGGGAGGGGGAGAGAAAGGAGACCGTTCTCTCTCGCTCCGCGAGCCACTGGCGAAGTGCACCGATCCTGCGAGCTGGAAAGCATAGCGTCCCAGACTGGCAGTGTTCGGGCTGTCACATCCGGGGAAGGGAAAAAATGCTCTTTCTCTGAGGTTTTGATAGCGTTTTTTAACGCTGTTTAGAAGAAGAGCCCCGCCCTCCAGCGGGGAAAGAGCAAATTTCCTCCTCTCCAGATGGCCCGTCTCAGGGACGCTTCGCGGTTCGTTTACCGAACTTAGCGGCGCCCTGGGGCGGGGAGCGCTGGTTGCCTGCGAGATGCTCGGCGCAGCCGCTTGGCCAGAGGCGCAGGCAGGGGCGACTGAGCAAAGCCGCAGGCGGGCGCTCTCGGCGTGAAGCAGTGGATGTGGATGGCTCGGCGGGGAGGAGCGGTTTTACGATCCCGCCGAGAGATGGTATTACCCATCGCCTCCGACTGCTCGCTCACCGGCGTGAATTCCTGGGCGAATTCACTGACGGTGTCGCCGAACAGGCCAGCCTGGGATATGGGTGAGCTAAGAAAGCGAACTTTGTCAGCATCACGCAGATCACCAGGTTTAGCCCGTGGTGGCGTTCCTGGGCCACTAATGTGACCATCGTCCTTCCCTGGGGCACACACAGCCGACTTCAGTCGATTGCTGTGCGGAGCTCATGCTCAGTCCTGGGTCGGAACCATCCCCGCGCAGCTGGGCCAGCGCCTGTGTGGGCTTCCTGTGCACATCCAGGAAGAAGGGGACGTGGAGGCTTAGAAGGTCTTGCCTTCTTTATCTCCTCCACATCACACCCCTCTAGTCGGTCCGTCCGCGGGGCTGGGGGATAAACCATCTCCAGACCCACGGCCGAAACAGCCTGGGAAGCACGGCTGCAAAGTCTGCTTCTGGATTCGACGCCACGCCCATCATCCCGGAGGAAAAGAGCAGGTTCGAATCCTCATCAGACAATTACAACCAACCCTCCAAGGATGGTGAGGATGAAAGCGCACGCAGATCGGGCAGAAAAAAGTGCCCTCCAAGACTGCGTGAGCTTACTGCGCACTTTCCGGGAAGAAGGGGACGGAAGGCTTAGAAGGTCTTGCCTTCTTATATCCTCCACATAACACCCATCTAGTCGGTCCGGCCGCGGGGCTGGGGGATAAACCATCACCAGACCCACGGCCGAAACAGCCCGGGAAAGCACGGCCATCATGTCTGCTTTTTAGATGCCAACACCGTGCTCTCCACCCCGGAGGGAGGGAGCGAGCGGGTTCGCATCCTCATCAGACAATGACAGCCCATCCTCCGATGCAGCGATGGACATCTGATCCTCGGTGTCATCAAGTGAGAGGGCGACCACCCGAGGAAGGAGCGTTTCTTTCACCTGAAGCTTGGATGGAGCGCGTGGAGGAGTGAGAGGTCCGCGAGCCCGAGGGCGGCGGATTTACTCCCACTGAAACCCTCAGATCTGCCCGAGTGCCAACCGCAGTGCGGGGGACAACTGGGGTGGGTCGCTCTTTTGCAAGAGCGAGCCGCGATCTTAACTGCGCAGCAGACATGACATCACAATGATGGCATGCACTGCCCGCGAGCACCGCATCAACATGCTGGACCCCCAGACATGAAACGCAGTGCTCGTGCCCATCATCCGGGGACAGGAAACCACCGCAACCAGAAACGCACGGTCGGAGCGACGTCTTGAAAAAGACGTGCTGCACAACCGTGTTGCTCTTTTAGGAAACTTGCTTCCTATATACATACCGCTCTTGGAGGACCGGACCCAAAGGACGCCAGGCAAGGGAGAACAACCCAGCTCGACCATCTGCCACTGCGTATACGCGCTCTGGACCGGGAGAAGCTGCTTCTCGATCTCTCTCTGTAGACACAGGTTGGAGATACCCTCATAGACTCTCTCAGAAGCTCGTGAAAGGCTCTGAAAGCGAAAAGGATGTCGTTGCTGAGCACATGCTAGCCTTTTATGCCAGGCTGATTGTCATTCAAGACAGCTGTGCACGCTGACGCCGCCAACTCATTGGCATTTCATTGGCCCGTTTTTATACTCTTTCAGATGATTGGATTCTGACGAAATCCCCATAGTGGAAGTTTTTCCACATAGCATTGAAGTTCCCCTCCCGAAGGGGAAGCTAAATTGTTCATAGTGTATGTGTGTGAATGCAGGAAGGTATGGGTGTTTCCCAGTGTTGGGTTGTGGCTGGAAGGACATCTGCTGCATAAAACATGTGCTGGATAAGTTGGAGGTTTATTCCGCTCTGGTGACCCCTGATTAATAAAGGGACTAAGCCGAAAAGGAAATGAATGAATGAATGATGCATTGAATCATTCTGTTTTTTCAAACTTTTGACTTTTTTATTGACTTTTTTTTTCTTTATTTGCTTTATTAAAACTTCTGCCTATATCTGGTAAGCTATGAGACAGAACAATTGATCATTTTTTAGCTTAGGTCATCCTTAGGTTTAAAGTAACCCTGAAAAAGGTACGTATTAAAATCAGTATTTTAGGTAAGCTGTGTGCTTTAAAACAATCACAAAATGAACTATATTCATGTATTCATGAGGGGAATAGTTACATACACCAACATATACACTACTTGACAAGAGTCTTGTGGCCTATTTAAGTTTTCGGAACACCAAATAATAACTTGACTTCTAGTTGATTATTTGGTATCAGAAGTGGCTTATATGAAAGGCAAAGGCCTCTAGATTATGCTTATCTTACCAAAATAAAATATGATCATGTCTTTAATTTTTATTATTTAATTAGGACAGTAAGGTCTGACTTTGCTTAGACAGAAGTCTTGTCACTTAACATAAATAATGTACAGTATAGGATATAAAGTCATGGTGCAGTGGAAAAAGAATTAATACTGTGCATGACTCCCATTAGCTTGAAGGACTGCATCCATACATCTCTCCAATGACTCAAATAACTTATTAATAAAGTAATCTGGAATGACAAATAAAGCGTTCTTGCAGCACTCCCATCTTCAATGGCTCCTCCTTCATCTTATCCCAGACATGCTCAATAATGTTCATGTCTGGTGACTGGGCTGGCCAATCCTGGAGCACCTTGACCTTCTTTACTTTCGGGAACATTGATGTGGAGGCTGAAGTATGAGAAGGAGCACTATCCTGCTGAAGAATTCACCTTCTCCTGTGGTTTGTCATGTAATGGGCAGCACAAATGTCTTGATACCTCAGGCTGTTGATGTTGCCATCCAGTCTGCAGATCGCTCGCATGCCCCCCATATTGAATGTAACCCCAAACCATGATTTTTCCTTCACCAAACTTGACTGATTTCTGTGAGAATCTTGGGTCCATGTGGGTTCCAATAGGTCTTCTGCAGTATTTGTGATGATTGAGATGGAGTTCAACAGATGATTCATCGGAAAAATCTGCCTTCTGACACTTTTTCCGAATGATCAACTAGAAGTCAAGTTATTATTTGTTGAACTAGGATCGATGACAAGACTTTGTCAGGTAGTGTACAGTATGAAACACTTTTCAAAATGAGCATAATCTGCTTTAATAAAAAAATGTTCAACATTAGTAAATAACAATCCCATGTCTAAGGCTATTTTTTTTTTTTTGGCCAATCTGATAACAAGTGGACAACCTTTCTGCTTTTTTATTTTTATTTATTTATTTCTTAATGTTTCTTCCTTTGTCTATGGACATTACAACCACCCAGCTTCTATGCTTGGAGCAAAGAGATCATTCCCTCAAGGATCATATGAGGGAATGTATCAAACTGCCAAGCCTAACCACCTTCCTGTGCAGTTTTTATTTAGTCAGCCTCATTGAGTAGTCTTGTGCAAGCAAATGAGACCATTCTTGGCCCTCTGTCCCTTCGCCTCAACCATGGCTTTTTGCTCTGTTATCTCCATCTTGGTCCATCATCCCACCAAGTCCACTGGACACGTATGTCCCTCTGGCACTCCTTTATTTAGTTGTCCACATACCTTCACCTGGGGATTCTACTCTGCCAGCTATGCCTCATACCGCCATCCTTCTTACTTGGCTGTCCCTCTGGACCCTCTGAAATTTTCAAAATGGCTTTCCATCTTCTCACCTATGCCTCATTTACCACATCTCCACCATAGCTTCTCCATCCCTCTGTTCCACAGTAGGCAGTCATTGTGTCTGCTCTTTGGGTCCCTGCCTGGCTCTTCTTGCTCTTGACTCTTTCTTTCAACATCACCTTTTGAGGGACTTCATTTTTAGCTCCTAAACATTAGAGGAAGATTACCATTGGTCTGTGATGGTGATTATGCAGTGTATTCTGGAATTCCACATTCTTTATTCTGGTTTATTCCACAGAAGAGTGTATCAAGCTTAATACAAATGGCCTCACACATCTCCATGACTGTATTGCAGGCCATCTGCTTTTCAGTCTTACAGTAAGTATTTCAGCCACACTTTTATTTTTGCTTTCATTAAGTGGACAAACACACAATCTATATTGCTTGTTCTTTTGTATTTTACTTTGTCATTGAATATAGATCATTGTTACTGCCCTATGTACTGTACATACAACTGTTCTTCTCTCAAAGCATCTATGGTTGCTTTATTTAGGGGATATGCACAAGTAGTGCAATACATTAATCTACACTCTGCCTCCAACAACAAAGGGGTGTTGGAATGTTATAAACAACATAGGTTCATTCTGAAAACGTAGCCCTATATACATTTTTGGAGATCACCAATTATGTGGCCAGAAGTACGTATGACTGCATTTCATTTTTAAAATGAACGCTATGAGGTTGTATGACGTCGTTCCTTTTCACGCTTACCAGCTGACTGCTTACCTCCGTATGAACAGCTTTCCCGCTGTTACCAATTTATTCAGTTAGATCGCCATGTACGTAGGCTGATTTGAGACGCAGAGAGGAGTTGACCACGACGATGGGGTTAGAGTCTGGCGAAAAACAGTTCCAGAAATCAAGTAAGACAAAAACAAAAGTCAAAAAAATTAATAAACAAGTAAATAACAGGGTAAGCATGTGTTAAATTCTGAAAATGTGGTTAAAATCAGGCGAAAGCTTTTCTTTTTCTGCACTGCTTTTTAAAACTGTCGATTGGGTTTAGGAAAGTGGGTATTCGGGTCAATCTGTGCTTTTGAAAACACTATTGATTGGGTTTAGGGAAGGAGGAGGGTGGGTCAGTCAATCGATCAGTCAGTCAGTCATTCAGTAAGTCAGTTAATCAGTCAACTGCGGCCTCCGGTGGATTTACGCAAGAACAGCAGGCGCAAATGGCACTTGTGAGTGAAATTTGAGATCTTAAAAAGCATACACAGCGGCCTCTGGTGGATTCGTGAAAACAAAAACTGCAAAAAAAAAAAAAAAACGAGCTCCTGGGACGTATTTGGCGCTCTTCAAAAATGTATATAGCAATACGTTTTCAAAATGAGCCTGGGTTGGTTATAAAACAGCCTTTTCAAACATTGTTTGCCCCAATGCAAGAATGAATATTAGCTTTGTTTAAAGTATACTCTTTTCTGTAGTAATATTGAAAATGATACTGTTTTAATATAATTCATCACAATGTTGTGCTAACACTGTGATACAAATGTTACTGACTGAAATAATTTATTTAAACAAAAATGTACTTAGAAAAAATAACATATACTCTATATATAAAACCAAATTCTAAATCATATAATCTTAACCTTTTGTGATGCCAATATTAGGGGTTTGCACAGACAAAAGCTGTTCGTAAATGTGGCTCCTAATCTCTTTGAATGTTTCTTTAAGCATGCCTCATATTCCTTAGAAAAAACTGGCATTCTCATCATAGAGAAACACTTTGGTTCGAGTCTGGAAAAAAAGGGTTCCAGAAATCAAGTAAGACAAAAACAAAAGTCAAAAAATTTCATAAACAAGTAAATAACAGGGTGAGAATGTGGTAAATTCTGAAAATGTGGTAAAAATCAGGCGAAAGCTTTTCTTTTTCTAGATTGCTTTTTAAAACGGTCAATTGGGTTTAGGAAAGTGGGTATTCGGGTCAATCTGTGCTTTTGAAAACACTATTGATTGGGTTTAGGGAAGGAGGAGGGTGGGTCAGTCAATCGATCAGTCAGTCAGTCTTTCAGTTAGTCAGTTAATCAGTCAACTGCGGCCTCCGGTGGATTTACGCAAGAACAGCAGGCGCAAATTGCACTCGTGAGTGAAATTTGAGATCTTAAAAAGCATACACAGCAGCCTCTGGTGGATTCGTGAAAGCAAAAACTGCAAAAAAACGTAGCTCCAGGGACGTATTTGGCGCTCTCCAAAAATGTACATAGCAATACGTTTTCAAAATGAGCCTGGGTTGGTTATAAAACCAACCTTTTCAAACATTGTTTGCCCCAATGAAAGAATGAATATTAACTTTGTTTGAAGTATACTTAAGTCTTTTCTGAAAAATTATTGAAATTGATACTGTTTTAATATAATTCATCATAATTTTGTGCTAACACTGTGATACAAATGTTACTGACTAAAATTAATGTATTTAAACAAAAATGTACTTAGAAAAAATAACATATACTCTCTCTCTCTCTCTCTCTCTCTCTCTCTCTCTCTCTATCTATCTATCTATCTATCTATCTATCTATCTATCTATCTATTATATATATATATATATATATATATATATATATATATATATATATATATATATATAAAACCAAATTCTAAATCTTATAATCTTAACCTTTTGTGATGCCAATATTAGGGGTTTGCACTGACCAAAGCTGTTCGTAAATGTGGCTCTTAATCTCTTTGAATGTTACTTTAAGCATGCCTCATATTCCTTAGAAAAGACTGTGATTCTCATCATAGAGAAACACTTTGGTCACACACAGTGAATCCCTCTACAGTCCATTGACCTTGGCTTGTGCAATCAAACTCATATCATACAAGTGGGATCCTATAAGACTGAGTTCAAAAATAAACCTGATCCATCGTTTACCCATGGGAAAGAACAAGACATAGAGAGTGAGTGCTTTGAACAGGGTCCAACTCCTTGAAACTCTGGACCATTACATTTAAATGACCCCTGGTGCCACCCTATTACATACAAAGAGTATTTTCTCATCTGTCTGGCTATTCCATGTGCTACAAAACATTGTAGATGAGTCCCGACTGAATTGCACTGTGTATGTTGTTCTGCCGAATACACATCTTCATATGAACACATTACAATTTAACTATTATAGTATTTTTTATCCAGTGGAAAAAAATCTTTACCTTCTAACATGGCCTTATACCATTGCTTGTGTTCATGCATTAAAAAAGAGACAATGTAAAATTTGTCACATTTAAAATGACTGTTTATAACGTATTCTCATCATTCCCTAACATCATTTGTGTAAACTGCTGCTCTATTTTAATAATATTACACTTTAGACATTCTAAAAAAATTGCATATTGCAATAATTGTATTGTCTAACTTCAAAGTATTAGTACAGTACTTAAGGTTAGGGTTAATATGTTGACGAACATTCAAAGAAAGGTTTTTAGTGCAAAATATATTGTTATACCAAATGCAAATCTAAGTATTTATTTGCGCAAGATTTCATACAGTTTAATCCAGGCTCATTCTGATTACGTATCCCTATACACATTTCTGGAGAGAGCAAAATACGTCCTAGGAGCTATGTTTTTTCATCTTTATTTCTATAGCGCTTTTGCAATGTAGATTGTGCCAAAGTAGCTTAACATAGAAAATTATAATAAATTGAAACCGTGTCAGTCCAGTTTTCAGAGTTTTTGTTTAGTTTAGTTCATTTTAGTGTGGTTTATTTTCACTGCTGAGAGTCCAAATACTGAAGAGCAAATCCATCGATGTGCAGCTCCACAAGTCCCAAACTATGCAAGCCAGTGGCGACAGTTGCGAAGAACAAACTTCACTAATTTGTGAAAATGAAGGGAAAAAACCTTGAGAGAAACCAGGCTCAGTTGGGCACGACCATTTCTCCTATGGCCAAACTTCTTGTGCAGAGCTGCAGTCTAGGCACTGGAGAATGCTGGACGTCCATCGTGGAGAAGCTGCAGGTGGGAGAGGTCACCAGTTGGTCTACAGGCTGGCCCTTCAGGATCAATGAGAAGACTCGGCTGTCACTGAAGTCTTACAGGAATCAGTCTCATGTTCTCCACTCCTCCATGATCACCACAGCAGCTGCTCAGAATACGGCCTGGTCCAGGATTATGGAAACCTCGGGAATAATTTAAAAAAGACTAATATAAGCGCAGATGCCATTCAAATTATGATGTCTTTTGGGAAGTGTTCCTTGCTCCGGTTGCCCTAAGTAATGCAGACTAACAATCCCTTTAAGGATTTGGATTTCAAAAGCATTTGTGTTTTATGTGTATGCTAATGCAAAGAGATGTGTCTGCTTCCCGAACTGTGCTAGGAAGTCTGTTCCTGAGTTTAGGTGCCAGATATGAGAAAGATCTACCACCTACAGTTGATTTTGATATTCTGGGAATAATTAATTGTCCAGAATAAATTGAGCATAGTGGACGTGAGGGGCTATAATACACCAGGAGCTCCCTCAAATACTGGGGAGCTAAGCTGTTCTGGGCTTTGTTGGTAGTCAATAAAATGTAAAAATGTATATGATATTTAATAGGGAGCCAATGCAATGATGAAAGAACTGGAGTAATATTATCATATTTCTTTGTTCTAGAAAGCACTCTAGCAGCTGCATTTTGAACTAGCTGAAGTTTGGTAATTAGGCCAGCAGGGCAACCGCCTAGTAACACATTACAATAGTCTAACCGAGAAGTCATGAAAGCACGAATAAGCTTTGCTCAGACATTGATAGCATATGTCGAAGTTTGGCAACATTTTTAAGATGAAAAAATGCAGTTTTACAGATGCTTGAAATCTGGTCTTAAAGTGACAGGTTGCTATCAAAATCTTTTTTTTTTTTGCAGTTTTTGTTTTTCCGAATCCACCAGAGGCCGCTGTATATGCTTTTTGAGATCTCAAATATCTCTTGCGAGTGCCATTTGTGCCTGCTCTTTTCACATAAATCCACCAGAGGCCGCTGTTGACTAACTCACTGACTGACTGACCAA
This sequence comes from Danio kyathit, assembly GCA_903798195.1. Classification (NCBI taxonomy): domain Eukaryota; kingdom Metazoa; phylum Chordata; class Actinopteri; order Cypriniformes; family Danionidae; genus Danio; species Danio kyathit. Next base: position 47,320,354 of record LR812536.1, read on the forward strand.
TCGACCGATCACCCCACCCACCCCCTTCCCTAAACCCAACCGGAGTGTTTTGAAAAGCAAACCAGAAAAAAAGCCCTTGCCTGATTTTTACCACGTTTTCAAATTTTACGACATTCTCATCATGTTATTTACTTGTTTATTTAAATTTTTGGCTTCTTTTTTTTTTGGAACCATTCTTCAACGGACTCAAACCTCATTGTCGCGTTCAATTCCGCTCTGCATCTCAAGTCTGCCGACGTACGTGTCGAGCTACCGGACAAACTGGTTACAGCGGAAAAGCCATCCACATGCAGGTAAGTGGTCAGCTGGTTAGCAAGAAAAGGAACAACATCATACCACCATGTAGCGTTCGTTTTAAAGATGAAATGTAGCCATACGTAGCTCTGGCTACATAATTTCTTTCTTCAAAAACATATATAGAACTACATTTTCAGAATGAGCCCATGTTGATACAATTTCAATGCAAATGGCCAAACAGCAGTTATCACAATTGCTGTGAACAAGCTGAATTTGCCACAACTGCTTCTTTTACCCAAGGTTGAAGCCATTCAACTCAAGCTTAAAATTTGCATGAGGTGAAAAACATCCCATCAGTAAACTATCGAGTGATGTGATGCTTCATGTCTGGTGTGATCTCAGCATTAGAGTGAATAGAGTAGAGAGATATTTGCAATCAAACGTAAATACAAATAAAGGTGCTTTAAGGGGTTAATAAAGTGATTAACCCTTGTGTGCTGTTGGGGATGTTTTCATCCACTCTGGGGCAATTTTGAGTCTTAATTTGGCCACAGCTTTCTCTGTCTTTCATCAAATGGAATGAATTTTGGTGACAAATCTTATTTTGACACATATTTTGGAAGAATGCTTTAGGGGTTTTAAAAACTCGAAAATACACTTCAAATTTACCACACTTTTGTTTTATTTAGGGACCAAGCACTGGAACGGTGCGTAGGCCCTATTGGAAATTTTCTGTTTCTTCTTCTTCTTAAGAATTAATCACAATTTTGAGGGTCTAAACATGCTCGAAATCTCACAAAACTTTGCACATGCACCTAAAGTGGTGAAAATGTATGTTTGTCATAGGTTTCGGAAGAGGTTGTGGCTAAATAGCTCAACAGTGCCACCTATGCACTTTTAATAAAGTGGCCCCCCCAAGCTATTTTTATGGTTTTATGCACACGTACAAATTTTACATGGCACACACATCAAACATGTCAAAACCTACAAAAAAGTCTCTTAGAGTAAAATCTCAAACCCAACAGGTTAATTTCTGTCTAAAAAGTGCAGTTTTTGCCATTTTCCACATGTTGTATTTTAACGAACTCCTAGGGATTTTATCGGATCAACACCAAAATTGGGTATTGTCATCTAACGGCCTTGGCAATGTTAAATTACGAAGATTTAAAGTTTTCATCAAAGGGCGTGTCCGTGACAGCCTCACAAACTTTAACATAAACTGCTTCGCCACAAAAAAAGTTGTTATAACCAGGGCTTAAAAACAAAAAAAAATCCAATCGGTTCACTCTGAGCAGAAATAATTTTTTTTTTTCGTTTCTGTTTTTGTGTTCCGTATTAAACAAAATATTCCGAAAACGGTTTTCTAGAAAAAAAAAAAAAACGGTTAAGAACGTTATTTTATTACAAAATATTGCAGAGCTCTAGTGCCCTGATTTCTTAATGGTGCAACTAAAAATTCTTTTTGAGGGGTAAAATTAAATAAATTTTCGATAAGTATCGTTAAAGAAACATTTATAATATGAGCTTGCTTTTGGTTATATCTATACGTTGCGCACTTAAGCGCGCTCTCCCTCACCAGCAGCAGTTGACACACGCTTAAAGGCGCTAAACACACAGACCCACACAGCCCCACTTTCCGTATATTTTTATCAAACGAAAAATGCAATGCCGAAGTAGCCAACACTACTTCTAAATAACATTGGCTCTGATTGCGTTTTTACAGATATCCTACAGATCACTGGCGCCTGCAGGCGTACGGCATACGCACTGTGTGTACCCACCATGAGAGGGCGGGAATTAATGCCGATTTTGTATTTAATTATTTATTTATGACATCATTTAAATTGATTATTAAACAGTATATACACTACAGCTGCTTTTCACTGGCCCACCACATTCGAAAATATTTTTTTATTAAAGTTATTATTTCATTGACTTGAATATAATTAACCATGAATAATAAAATTACTAACCCGTCGTATAAAATCTTAAAATAATAAAATAGCCTATTATTTTATTCGTGGCTAGAGCTTGGTTAATGATTGATTGACATCCTAGGCAATGAGATCTTTACTTCGCCTGACTAAATGTGAGTTTATTGCACGCAACGCTGTATTTTAGCACAAAAAGTCGCTCTGATCCGGGAGAGAACTTTACCAACAACATGCACTGCTGAAAGACTTTTTTTTTCTGCTGCGCATCGAATAACGACATGCTTAATCATCGATGTCCACAATTCACAAAATATCCATGAAAGACGAACTTGTAGATTCTTTAAACAACGAGGAAATAATTGCACTTTTTAAATTCAAAGCCCAAACGGCTTGTTTTGTAATTTAATGCTGGCTATAGGTTACCACCTGAAGGATGGTTATGATGTGCTGTAATGTAGTCGGCCCGTCACCGGAGAAAGTCAAGTCTTTCTTTATTATTTTGGACTTTTGTTTAAAAGCTTTAGTGGCACTGTAGCTACTGTCCTAGGTAATGTTGTTTGATTTAAGTTAAAAAAAATAAACAAGTCAAAGGAATGAATGAATAAATAAAATAAATATGGATTCTTAAATGTCGATTTTGTTTTTACTCAAAAAAATAACATGTTTTATAAAAATAAAATGAGCATCTAAAAAGTAACATGTTTTTGTGTTTGTTCGTTTGCTTTTTTGTTCTTGGTGATCTTTAATATATACTGGGTAGCTACGCAAAATATTTTCTAAAACGTCTAGCAGGAATTTCTCTATAGCTTTAATAATGAAGACAATAAAATATTAAAAATAACAAAAATAAAATGATAAAAATACAAAGATATGGTAATCTCCATGGCGGACTGACAAATCTAATTATTTCGCCATGGAGGAGGAAGCCCTTATAACTCAGCCAAACAATGTCCGGTCAGCCTGAAAATGTACATGTTCGATGAGATTCCTCTCCTGAAGACATCAAAATGCCAATATTGAGTCACAATCATAGCATCACCTGCTGACAGAAGGAATGTTTGGCATAAATTGGTGATTTTCTCAGTTTTTTTTTTTTTATAGATCGGCTTAACTTATTATTGTCATTTGTTCTCTGTCATCCTAAGGCCACCGGGCGGCAGTGAGCCCAGGTGCAAGGTCCCTTTCATCGCTGCTTGCAGCTTTAATCATTGTTTTTTTGCTCCATTGACAACTTCTTCCCAACAGGGAAATTCACAAACATTCAAGAATGCATGATTGTATGAAGTCATGCAATCAAATATGTTATTATAATGGAAATCAATGGGGCAAAAACAGCCACAAACATAATGAAAGTCGTACATTTGAACAGTACACAAGGGTTAATAGTAATAAATACAGTATGCTTTACTGTTATGTTTATATACTGTACAGTAAACCATTGTCAGAATTCAGAGCAATAACATGTGCATATCTCACATCAGTTTCTGCATAAAACACAGCATTTGGGTTGGGGTTAAAGCTTGAATAACAGCCCGATATATCCATCTGATTTTATGGGCAGTTAAAAGTTCGGATTATGGTTGGAATTCGAGATGGCGTTAGAACTATGTTTGTTTGAGAAGAATGTTTTTCCTGGACCATCAAAAGACGTTGATCCAGAGGCACATCCTACATGGTCACTCTTAATTCTCCTCATCGACTTCCAGATACTATGTTCCTTCATCTTTCGAATTTGCTGTAGGTAAAATATTATTCTGTTGGATCTGTCGTAGTACCACATTCCCACAGAAGTCTCTTGAAACATCAACAAAAATGTATCTCCACCCAAGAGCTTCTATGAGAGCACCTAACACGGCAGGATGTAAAAGTGGCAGCAGCTGCGCAAATACGCGTGCTACAGGTCACAATAACAGAGTGTGTTCACCTAACAGGCTCTGTCTGAGGAACTTGGCAGGTTAGTCTCTAGCCTCCATGACCCCACAGGCTGTCAGAGCGAATAGGCCGACCGAGGGATAAAACCGCTTTTCTCCTGCCGGCCGCCCCAGCTGGGGCTCTCACCTTATGATATTTATTAGCAGCGAGATGTTGAGTAAGTTTGCCAAGAAGTTTGAGGTCTTAGAGACTGTACTTTTCAAAAGACTGTGGCAAGTTCAAAAATGAGGCCGTTTCCTCGGAGGTTGTTTACTCTCTGAGTCAGGAAGAGAAACGAAGGTTAGTGTGGCTAATTCAACTGAAAGGCACTAGTTATTGAATTAGAAATTTTCTACTTCATTATTTTTTTCTTTCATCATGTTTTCCAAGTGTTTTTGTAGCTGGTGAATGTCAAATGTAGCCATTTATTTTGATTGAAAGTGTTAATGCAAATTTATATAAACCAGCATATCAAATGGAAAATCTTTGTATGTTTATTTAAAGTGCTTGTTAGACAAGCATCCCTATTACTTCTTTCTTTCTTTCTTTCTTTCTTTCTTTCTTTCTTTCTTTCTTTCTTTCTTTCTTTCTTTCTTTCTTTCTTTCCATCCATCCATCCATCCACCCACCCATCCATCCATCCATCCATCCATCCATCCATCAATCAATACTTTTGCATAATCACATTATTGTTTCAGTGTTTATTTCTGTTTTATCTTGAATAACAGTTACACTCATTAATGTGCTTCCACTGAAATACTACACAAACACGATTAAATTCAATATTTAACATTCAGAGATTGCTTTATAAATAAATATCAATAAAAATAAAATAAAAACATTTATTTACAGGTTTTCAACTTAAATCAGTTTGAAATGTAAAATATATTTTTTTGATGTCTATATTTCAGTAATAGCTATTTTATTGTCAATTTGTAAACAGCTACATATGAAAACAATAAATAATATATACAGTGCTCAACATAATTGAGAAGACCCCATTTTGAAAATGCATATTTTTATCCATTTCTTAGTGAATATAGGCAACATATTTTCATGCATTTCAACAAAACAGATTTATTAAATAGATTTATTCATTAAAATATTTTTAGTCACCGAGCAGCTTTAGAAATTGACAAAAAAACTATTAAATTCAAGCAAAATATTGAAAAAAAAAAAAATAATAAAAATTACAACCTATAAAACTATCAACTATTTTTTCATTTTTTTTTTGTTTTTCTTGATTGTTCCTCTTTTTAACATTTGTATTTAATATTTTTCTATAGCATATACATTTAGGTGTACTAATTTAATGCATATGCACAAATATAATATTGTATAGCTTCCTATTAAAAAATATGAATTTAAAAGATTGTGAGGGGTGCACTTATATATGCTGAGCACTATATATATATATATATATATATATATATATATATATATATATATATATATATATATATATATATATATATATATATATATATATATATATATGGTGTCTAAGAAAGCCTGCAGACTGATTAATTTATTTGTTGTCTACTTAATTACTTGCATGTGCTGAAACTAAAAGTTGAAACAAAATATGTGATCCACAACACTTAAAAAATGACTTTTGCAGCTTGTTCAAACTACTTATTCAAAATAAGTTGAAACAAAATTCTAAAGTTTCTTGCGAGGACAAATTTTATCTTCAATTCACTTAAATTTGTGAAAAAAAAAACAATTAACTTAACTGATTTGTGTTGGGACAACATGAATGCATTGTGTGGAACACAGCATTTTTTTTTTTTTTTACAATGAATCCTTTCTTAAAAGCTGGTTTCTGAACACTGTCATTTTTGTTGTTATCCATTGAGTATCCATTATATGAGTACAACCAATTTGCTGGCTAAATGCTACTGCACGCATTATAATTGATCTATTTATAACTTGTATATATATAACTTAACTTGAAGTGCTGTAAAAAAAAAAAAAAAAAAAAAAGGATTTTTTTTGTAAGGTACTTTATGATATGTTGCCATATGGTAACAACGTCCAATAGTGGATCTAACATTTCAAATTTAGACCTTTCCTTATATTTAATAATGTTGTTGTTTGAAACAATTTAATTGGTGTGCAGTATTTTAAAGCTTTAACACAGAACTTTTAAATGACTCCTTATAAATATTTTCCAACAGCTTTCATTTATTCCATTATGAATACAAACATAATATTGTATTATCATGTATACAACATACAATATGTATAAATATTTCCTCCAGTAAATATTATAACAACTAAATAACAAGTCTAATATATCCAGATGCATCAGAATAATGTAGCTACTAGCTAACAATCTTTATATATGATACTATATACTATACTACGCCTGTCTTATCTGCCGCAGAGCTAACTTACCTGAACTGTCTCCATCCCATCAAATCGTCACCTTGGAATTATAAGGTTCTATCTGCATTCTGAATGATTTTGAGATATTGAGCTTTAAAGTTTTTGCATTCCATAGCAAACAGTATGTGTAACATTTTTTTTTTTTTCATAAAAAGTCTTAAAATGTAAACAACTTAAAAAAAAAAAAAAAATTCTATGATAAATGTAAATAACTTGTCATTGAATAAGAATATGTCAATAACTAAATTTTGACAACTTTAGGGTGAGTAAATAGCAAACAAATATAAATTTGTGGGTGAAATACCCTTTTATGTATATATGTGTGTGGGTGATTCTGTATGGATGTTTCCCAGTACTGTGTTGCAGCTGGAATGGCATCCGCTGTGTAAAACATATGCTGGATAGGTTGGCATTTCATTCCTCTGTGGTGACCCCTGATGAATAAAGGAACTAAGCCAAAGAAAAATGAATGAAATACCCCTATAAATGAAGAGATTAGTAAAATGACACCATCATAATAGTTTGGTAATAAAATATATCTAAAACTATATATAATTCTAGCTATGTGTACTTTAAATACATTTCTTCTTTCTGAGCAGAACAACTCTTTAAGCATTGTCTTAAACCTTGAATAAGCACCTGTCTCATATGTCCTAGAATGTAAAAGAGGTTCTCGGTAGGGCACATTAAACATCACACCACTGGACAGGCAGTTGACAAAGTCTGTATGTGTAACCCTGAGGCAGTGAAGAGAGAGAGTGAGAGAGAAATAGCCCACAGTGACCTTTCTATCCCATCACATCATCCTCAATCAGGAATGTTTAAGTTAGAGAGCCCGGCGAGATGGTTAGACAGACAGAAATGAGTGAAGAGATGTTTGACTGTTCTTTTTGATGAAGCATCAGAACTGCCTCCTACTGTAACTCATGTCTGAGTGAGACGATCATCATTTTGGCATGCCTGTCAGATCCCGCTGACACTGAGGGAGATAAATCTGGCTCAACCGAACGGGAAATATGTTCCACAAAGCTGGTGGGCACCAAATGATGAGAGAGAGAGAAAAAAAGGCGACTTTAGAAAAACACAATGATACAGTATTTCTTACACTTTTATTTTATAGAACGTTTTATTTTTATTATTATTTTTTTTATAGAAAGGAAGATGGAAGATTTGTTTTCTTCCAATGAAGAAAATCTTACATTTGCCAATTAAAATAGCAGAGCAAGTGTGTACTTTACAGTGTAGTGGCTCCCAATGTGTTGTTGCAGATGTAGGTTATTGACAGAAGGGGAAAATGAAAATCAAATGCAAAAAAAAAGGACAATAAGGAAAGATGCATGATTACAATCGCAAGGCATATCAATGATTATTTAGGCTTATAAAGTGCATATAAAATCCATGTATATTATGAAGTTTTAACATAAATTATTGAATTTAATTTAACACATAAGGGTCCATTATGAATAAAATAGATGACTGCATATTTAATTACTTATTTGCATATATTTGCATGTTCGCAGTGCATTCAATTAAATTGTTTAAAAGCAGCACACCAGGAAGTGAGAAATTCCTCAGAGATTTCGTCCATATTGACATGATAGCGTCACACAGTTGCTGCAGATTTGTCGGCTGCACATCTATGATGCAAATCTCCCGTTCCACCACATCCCAAAAGTGCTCTATTGGATTGAGAGCTGGTGGCTGTGGAGGCCATTTGAGTACAGTGAACTCATTGTCAGGTTTAAGAAACCAGTCTGAGATTATTCACGCTTTATGACATGGCACGTTATCCTGCTAGAAGTAGCCATCAGAAGATAGGTACACTGTGGTCATTAAAGGGATGGACATGGTGAGCAATAATACTCAGGTAAGTTGTGGTGTTGACACAATACTCATTTGGTACTAATGGGCACAAAGTGTGCCAAGAAAATATCCCCCACACCATTACACCACTACCTGCAACCTGAATCGTTAATACAAGGCAGGATGGATCCATGCTTTTATGTTGTTGATGCCAAATTCTGACCCTACCTTCCAAATGGCGTAGCAGAAATTGAGACTCATCAGACCAGGCAACGTTCCTCCAATCTTATATTGTCCAATTTTGGTGAGCCTGTGCGAATTGTAGTCTCAGTTTCCTGTTCTTAGCTGACAAGAGTGGCACCCGGTGTGGTCTTCTGCTGCTGTAGCCCATCCACCTAAAGGTTGATTTGTTGTGCTTTCAGAGATGCTCTTCTGCATAACTCGGTTGTAATGACTGGTTATTTGGGTTACTGTTGCCTTTCTATCAGCTCGAACCAGTCTGGCCATACTCCTCTGACCTCTGGCATCAACAAGGCATTTGCACCCACAGAACTGCCTCTCACTGGATATTTTCTTTTTTTTTTTAACCATTTTCTGTAAACCCTAGAGATGTTTGTTCGTGATAATTCCAGTAGATCAGCAGTTTCTGAAATACTCAGACCACAAACAGCCATGCCAAGTTCAAAGTAGGATTGCACGATACTGGAATTCGGTACCAATCGATACTGAAATTTAAAAAATGTCCATTTCCTGCTGACATTTAAGTGCTACTGAGCACGTTCTAAAACAGCACTGATTTGCCATTGTGTGCATGTGCTCGACAGAAATTACATCTTCAGTTCAACAAACTCACAGCTGTTTACGGAGTGTAACCACAGATACAGGGACACTGGAGTGTTTTAAAGCCGAGATTCATCAGCGGATCGCTCGTATGTCAGCTTATAGACTAACCAGCTGATCGACATGACTTTGAAACACGCCAATGTCCCTGTATCTGTGGTTACACTCCGTAAACTGTGGTGAGTTTGTTGAACTGATGACCTTCACGACCAATCAGAGTCATTTCTGTTGAGCATGTGAACACAATGACAAATCAGCGGTGTTTAAGAACGTACTCCGTAGCGCTCAAATGTTAGCGGGAAATGGATGTTTTTAAAACTTCAGTATCAATTGGTACCAAATTCCAGTATCGTGACAAGCCTAGTTCAAAGTCACTTAAATCACCTTTCTTCTCCATTCTGATGCTTGGTTTGAACTGTTTTGACCATGTCTACATGCCTAAATATATTGAGTTGCTGCCACGTGATTGGCTGATTAGAATTTTAAAATTTGTGTTAACAGAAATTTGTTAACAAGCAGTCGGACAAGTGTACCTGATAAAGTGGCTAAATATATATATATATATATATATATATATATATATATATATATTACACACACATATATATTTATTAGTGGTGGGCCGTTGTCGGCGTTAATGCGTTAACGTGAGACTCTTATCGGGCGGTAAAAAAAATATCGCCGTTAATCTATCCTCAAAGTTGGGTTGGGAGCTCAGTCTATTCTATGCAAGCTATGATGGCTTTCACCTTGATATTTTAGCGCGGATGTATACCTGGCCGAATTGCACTGTAGGGGGCGAGAACGAATCTTTGAACTTGTGTGTATTCCTACTGTGAAATTATCACATCAAATGTGGCATGCTAACATGGATGCAGTTCACTAGGGTAAGTCTGATTAATGCTAGCTTCACATCTAACTATCAGGCACCTGTAGAGTTTATGCATTCGAGTAAAACATATACAATTAAAATGGACCAGGTGCTTTTTAAAATGAATGACGGTGAATGAAATTCAAACCGGTGAGCCGTCTGACAAAAAAGTGCCCTTCTGAATCAAATCAGCAGGATGCCATTCTGGATCTTTCACTTACTTCGAAGACACTACTGACTACGCTTACATGAACATATGTAATCTAGTTGTTTGCCTTAATAGACAATAATATAATTAAGGTATTTACATGAAGTGCTTTCATGTAAGAGTTTCCTGTAAGTTTGGGTGACTTTAACTGCAGTTCGGCAGTTTCACATTCACTCATGAACTTTTCATTCATGCCCCAGTGACAAACTGTGGGGTATTAGATGCAAATAAGGAGTAAGGACTGTGTTATGTCCGCTAACTGAATAATTCAACATGAGGCAGATGTAACTCAAGTGAACTCTTTTTTTAATCCACGTGCAACTGTCACCACCATACACTTCTTCACTTCCTACAAAACTCTCTATATCAATCGTTTCACAGCGACTCCTAGTGCCAACAATATAACATATTCCCCTTGTAGTTAAGAACACTTCTCCCTTAATTCCCTTTATTATTATTATTTTTAACTGAATGCAATATTAATAAAGTAACCCTTATCCATCTTGTATACAACATTACACGTAAAAACACATTAATACTAAACACCAACTTAACTTCCAGTTATTTGCATTTGAATTTACTGCACATAGTCTTTTAGCCATCTAGTAGGGCACCTCACCCTCTGAGAACGAAGAGCATTATAATCAGTAGTCCCAGCTCTGTGTACCTGAGCCTGCTCATGAGGAAGCAGCATTAGCCAATCAGCCACATCGACTCTTTTTGATTCTGCAAAAGACAGAGCCAGTTGTGAAGCATGCCACTTCTTTCCATCCGAAAGAATAAATGTATTCTTCTCAATCTGTTTCCTAATTTCTTTTGGTTCTGAGAATCTTGGATGTCCTTTTGGTACATATCACGGAAGCTTAACACGCACCCTGTCCCCTTGTTTTAGAACAGTAGTACGTGCTCTGTGCATTGCATCATACCAGCGTTTCATTTTTGCTTGTTGGGCCGGCACTCGCTCGCGCACGACATCCTTAATTCCTTCTGACGTCAAAGAGGGCAACACATCCAATCGAGTGCGCATTTTCCTCCCATGCAATAATTCAAAAGGCGACACGCTCGTAGTTAAATGTGGCGTTGCTCTATAGATGTGGAGGAATTCCGTTACAGTGAGTTTCCATGGTTCTGACTGAAGTATTGCAGACTGTACACAACCTTTGAGCACTCTATGAAAGCGTTCAATTGCCCCATTGGCAGCTGGATGGTACACTGGCGTGTGCACCTGAGCAATGTCTCTGGCCTGAAGAAAGGCAGAGAATTTAGCGGCTGTGAACTGTGGTCCGTTATCTGTCACTATACATTTCGGGTTCCCATGTCGACTAAAAACAGAAGTGAGAAATTGAATCACTTGTTTTGCACTCACCGAAGACACAAAAGCGACTTCTGGCCATTTGCTATGATGAGTCCACCAACGTTAAGGCATAACGACAGTCCCAGGTAGCTGACTCAAAAGGGCCCACTATATCCATTGCTAGTTTTTTCCACGGCTCAGGAGGATATGGCACCGGCTCCAGTGGGGCCATATGCAGTTTTGCAGTTTTGTCCGATGCTTTGCACAGTTCACAGGAAGAAATAACGCAGCTGACCGATTCATCCAGCCGCGGCCACCAGTATAAATCCCGTAGTCGCTGTTTTGTGCGAACTATGCCCTGGTGCAACACATGCGCAAGCAGTACTAATTTATGCAGTAAGGACACAGGCGCAATCAAGCGTGACCCTCTCATAATGAAGTCATCCGTTGCGGATAATTCGTGTCTCAGTTTTTGGAATGGCCATAGGACAGGGTCAATGCGCGAAGGCGAGAGCGGCCAGCCTCTTTGGATCTATGCGTGCAGCTTGCGCATCTCGGAACAAGAGTGCCGCACAGCTTGCGCATCTCGGAACAAGAGTGCCGCGCACTCTTTGACAGTCACAGCTGTTAGCGCAGAGGTAAGCAAAGCAACTTGTTCTGGCTCAGCATCTGATTCACTACCCAGGGTTTCATTAGGTAGGGGAAGACGGGACAGACAATCTGCAGTGCAATTATGACATCCCGGTCGGAAAATCACTTCGTAATTGAAACACAATAATCGCACTGCCCAGCGAGCAATACGCATACCTGCTTGGTCCCCTCCTTTGGAAGTAAGCAAAGTGGTTGAAGCCTGATGGTCTGTACACAATTTGAAAGGGCGACCCCACAAATATGTTCAACATTTCTCGACCGCCCAAACGCAAGCGAGCGCCTCCTTTTCTACGGTCGAGTATTTGCGTTCGGCCAGGGTAAGTGTTCGTGACACGAAAGCCACGGTGCGTTCAGAGTTATCCAGCTGTATTTGTGAGAACAAGGCATCTAGGCCATAATCAGATGCATCCATCAATATTATTGTGGTCAGATCAGGGTTGTAAAGGGCCAAAGCAGGGCTATTAACTAGTAGCTCCTTAACTGTTGTGAAGCGGTTCTGTGCTTCCTCTGACCAGGAAAATTACGCATCCTTTCGCAAACAGGCCCTTAATGGCTCCACCACTGAGGCGAAATTCTGAATGAATTTACTGTACCATGACAGCAGGCCAAGAAACGAGGCTCTGTAGGCGCCGGAGCCAGTAACATTGCAGACAGGTGTTGTTTGTCAGGTTTGATACCCTGTGCTGTAATTGTATGTCCTAGGAACTGTAAGCTGGTCTGTTTGAAATGACATTTTGATGTATTAATTTTTAAGCCAGCCTCCTGTAGCTGTTGTAGGATGGCTGTCAGAGAGCGCTCATGTTCCTCGGCTGTGTGACCCCAAATTATAATATCATCCAAGTAATTTGCCATGTTCAGTATGTCTTGCAATATAAGATGCATAATTTTCTGAAACGCTGAAGGGGCCGAAGCCAGTCCACACGGAACCCGACAAAAACGGAACAATCCGTTGTGCATAATGAAAAGTCTCTACTATCCGGGTGCAACATGACCTGATGGTATGCACTTTGCAGGTCAATGATGGAAAATAACGAAGCCTGATTAAGCAAAGACAGCAACTCTTCCATGTGTGGCAGTTGGTAACTATCGGTCACGATAGCTTTATTAGGTTCTCTGAGATCAACACACAGGCGGATACCACCCGTTTTCTTTTGCGTGACAACGATCGGAGATGCCCAGGAAGATGCGTCAATTTTTCCAATTACCCCTTCTTTGAGTAAGCAATCCAACTCTTTGGAAACTGCAGAGTGCACAGACAGAGGTAAACGCCGCAGTTTTTGGCGAACTGGCGCAACATTTTCCAAGAGCTTCCAAGAGTTGTGAATGAACCCTTTTGCGCATCCAAGCGCGTCCGTAGATGTGCTTGGCTCTGAAAGGCACATTATTGTAGTGGAGAGCATCTCGGGTTCAGTAGTAGGAGGTTGTGGTTCGAGTAAACGTTGGCTCTCGAAACGCAAGAGTAGTCCGTTCACTAGGTCCATGCCCAGCAACACAGTGCCCGAATCAACTATAAAGGACTTGGCTGAGCACGAGATCGTATCCTTAGACACAGTAGCAGATAAGCATCCTAACACAGGAATCAGTGCACTTGAGTATGTGACCAGACGAGCAGTAGGGGTCTGAAGAGGCACACAATTAAAGCTGGCCTTATATATCGTCTTTGGCAGGATGGAGAGGGATGAGCCGGTATCCACCATCAACGCAACATCCACAGTAGTATCAGCAGCTGTTATGGAAACAGGGGACACTATTTTGTTTGTAGTTTCCTGGTCATGCATGTAAAGAATGGTATACTCCGGCAGGTGGATCTCATGTACTGAGCGTGTGGTTGTTGATCTACACACACGAGCAAAATGTCCCTTTTTCTGGCAGTTTTTACATTTAGCCTGATCGGCAGGGCAGTTTGGTGCATTGGCCAAATGCTTATCAGACCCACAGCGGTAACAGGTGCGGGAAGATGATGCTGACAGTAGTTGAGTAGAGGATGAAGGTTTGGGTGGTTTGCGCGAAGCGCTGTAACATCTCTGACCCGCAGCATCACATGACCTTGATTGTACGGCCTGCACTGGCAGGGACGGATTCCCAGCAATACTATTTGCATGTTCACTCGCAGCCTCGATCTGAGTTGCAATTGTAATAGCCTTTGACATGGTCAAATCAGTTTCGAGCAAAAGTCTCTCCCGTATACGATGACTTGCAACATGTTCAATTAACTGATCCCTGACCATGTCATCTGTATTAGCGCCAAACTCGCATTTGGAAACCAAGTCTCTTAAAGCTGCAACGTAATGTATAACAGATTCACCAGGGGCTTGAGTACATTTGCGAAATGCGTGTCTCTCCACTACAATGTTGATTTTAGGGTTAAAGTGAGTCTGTAATGCAACAATCGCAGGGTCCAGGGTGTCAACTGTGTCAGGGAGAGTGTAGAAAATCCGTTGCCCCTCAGTTCCAAGGCAGTTAAGTAAAAGAGCCATTTCTCCCATGTTGTAAATGGTATGGCTGGCTCTCCCGTGCAAGGAAGAAAAGGGTTAGGAAACGGAGCATTAATTGCAGCTATACTTCATCAATACTTTGTGCAGACGTTCAGCATCCTCGTCGCCAATTTGTTATGTCTGCTAACTGAATAATTCAACACGAGGCAGATGTAACTCAAGTGAACTCCTTTTTAATCCACATGCAACTGTCACGACCATACACTTCTTCACTTCCGCCAAAACTCTCTATATCAATCTTTTTTTACAGCGACTCCTAGTGCCAACAATATAACAGACTGGTGAGAGTGTTATGGAATTTAATAATGCACACCGAATGGAAAGAAAAAAAACTTCCACATATACCGGTGTGTGTGTGTGTGTGTGTGTGTGTTTGTGTTTGTGTGTGTGTGTTTGTGTGTGTGTGTGTGTGTGTGTGTCTGTGTGTGTGTGTGGTCCTTTACTGACAGCCACGTGTGTGGATCTTGTCGGAAAATATGTCAAAAAGTCCTACATGATGGTAATAGTTTGATTGCTGTGTTAACTTCAAAAATCCCACTAATATACGCATACTCCACGTCTTAATTCCATTTCTGTTTAGTTCAGTTATGACTTTAGTCGGATTAAGGTAACAAAAAAATCATTGTTTCGAGTTTATGTAGGCCTACAGTTCAAAATTCATGTTTAACTGAATAAACAGTTAGTAAACACAAGTACATCTTATTGAACATCATTTATTTTCATCACCAATTATCATAGTAGAACAGTTTCTCAAGCAATTTGTGATGCATTTTGGAAACAGGAGATGAGCCCCTGGTCTAATGCGCCACCTGGCTTAAGAAACCCGTTCTCAAAGACTTTTAGTCGTTCTCTAGACTTTTAGTGATTATTTGGGTAGCACACATATTCTGAATGCCTTCGGAAGAATTCAAACGAGCCATTTTAATCTAGATTAATTCCAAGATTACAGTGAGATTAATCTAGATTAAAAAAATGTATCTACACAGCAAATTCATCAGAGTTGAATTCTCGGTGTTGAAGCATTTCAGAGTAAAGTGTTGACATTATAGAGTTAGATTTTGATAAATGAATATAACCATTAGTTAGAAGCTGATTTGATCAGTGCGAAATCAAGGAGTTATCTATCCAACACTTGGTGGTGTTATTTCCAACATCCGGGAATTCATGCAGCCCCAGTCACTGAAGAATTTTCCAGACGCCGTTTTCCATCGGAGTTTCAGAAGGGCAACTGGTGAGTCAAACTACCTCAATGTTGGCATTTTACTGACTTTCTCTAAGGAAATACAGTTGTAAATATATTGTTAGGTTAATTACTTTAGAATGAAGTGACACTTTTAAACGTCTGCGGTTCATTCATGGTCGTTTGTGTATGTAAGTTAACAGCATTGACTTCATTTCAAGAATGTTTTTCTATATGCTCATGCATACAAAGTGCATAAACATAATATGTACATGTTCAACAGCGTATTTCCGCCTCGGTAAATGCCATTTTCTGTCTTGTTACCCATCTGTAAAATAAAATCAAGACTTCTCCTTTAATTCGCAGCGCCGAAACTAGCGAGGCATTCCCCGCAGCTGCCTCCTCTGCCCGGTACCACAGGACGTTTTCCTCGCTTTGGAGAGTTTCTGAAACTTAGCTGGTGAGTAAATCAACATATGAATACTTGTAAAAGCCTTCCTGACTAGAAATATGATTGTTTGTTATTCGTGTACGTTGGTTATTTCAAACACCGCGGCCCTTTTAAACTGGGTCATTCGTGGCCGTCCATGTAATGTTAGTTCATACGATTCATAGACTTATGTGTTACGTACGCTTGAATTATATGAAGTGTTGACAACTAACGTTGCAACGTTAACATGTTTAAATGACCGCGTTCGCACTTTCTCATACATTTAACGTTAGTAAGTTAGGCTAGTTCTGTAGTCAGGGACATCCTATTCAAGCTTTTCTTCCGCGCATGATATTGTGCTTAAAACTATAGGCTAAACTTTGCGTGCACGCAACATTTCCGTTTCGTTAAAGTCATTTAGTGCGTTGTAAATAGCCACCTGTCTGTAAAATTAATCAACTGATTCATATTTTAGCAGCTTAACGACCAAGGAGAAGTCCATGCCCTGGTAATATTGCCACAACCCATTTCCTGTAATGTAATGCACAGCTTTGGAGAGTTGCTGAAGCATATATGGTGAGTAAATCAACTTAAATTTATTATAAAGTTAACCTTTTTTGCCCAGAAATATAGTTACCTTATTAGTGCATTTGTAGTTCAATTATTCAAAAATACTGCAGTAGTTGTGAATTTTGGCAGATCATTTGTGGTTGCTTAGTACTTGAATACAATTTCATATCGACAGTTATTAACATTATTTTAATAACTAAATGCATGTGAGTGTGTTCAAATGACCGCGCTTTTTTGCCTTTTAAAAAATTAAAAGGGTTTGTTCACCTATAAAATAAAATTGACACTTTATTCTGTATTTTAGTACCAAAACTAGCAAGGGAAGCTTTCTGCATCTGCAATACCTCCAGATAATATTGCATTTTATGTAATACATGTCACAATATATTGTTTATTTATTTTATATAAATTAATATTTTAATGGCTCATTTGTTGCCCTTTGTATAGTTAGCTAACAAATGCGTGTAAACACTGTGAAATAGCTTTATTTTGTTAAAACTTACAATCTTGTTTATTGTATTATTTACAGGTTTGATTTGTAGAATTATTATCAAGAATCAACACCTGAATCAAAAGGTATGTGAAGAAACGTCAGGCATGCTTTGTGATGTTCATCGCTGAAGGTAGGTTTTCCTTTTTTTTTTTTTTAATCTGAAGGTTATGCATATGTGTTAGATACTAATGTGTTGTTTTTTAACAGCCACAGTTCTCCATACAATAATACAAGACCCTGACTGTGGCGATGGCTGAGTAGAGACTGATTGAGATTGTGTATTTACAGAGTTGGTGGAATGACCAAGCACACCTTCTTGGTCATTCATGGTGATTATAATGAAGGTATGTCATGGAAGAGAATAATATAGGTTTGATAAAGTTCTGTATTTGTTTCACAATAAGCTGAGAGGGCAGTACAGCATTAGAGAATAACAAATTACATGAAGGTGATAAGTTTAGTATGGTGGGTGAACTGTTACTTAAATAATGTTTTGCTCTTTGCTTTACACTTTTCCCCTTCTGCGTATCCTAATATTTTAGATTCTATTTGGACCTGAAACATCTGCTAGACTCCTGGAAAGGTGGCATCAATACTGTACCTGGAAGGGCCTAACAAGTTGAATATGGTAAAGAAACACACACACACACACACACTGGTTGCAAAAAAAAGTGAATTAACAGTTTCTGTGTTTCATAATTCATGTTTTGTTTTGTTTATTTACTGTTATTAATTGTGTACAAATTGCAGCATTGATCTCCACTTGGTCAATAATTGATGTTGAAACTTTT
This sequence comes from Danio kyathit, assembly GCA_903798195.1. NCBI lineage: Eukaryota > Metazoa > Chordata > Actinopteri > Cypriniformes > Danionidae > Danio > Danio kyathit. The sequence continues at coordinate 47,338,453 of LR812536.1, forward strand.
ATTTGACTTTTTTGACGTTTGTGTAGTTTTAAATATTTTATTGTATAAGAAATAATATAGAGAGAATTAAGTCCATAAACAGACAGAAAATGATTATGCAGTTTATTACCAAGTTTTTGTACCATAATGTACACCACCAACCCAGACAATATACAGTTTCACTTCAAACTAATACAAATGTAATTAAAAGTAACTTTTTAAAGTCAGTAATTGTTGAAGAAAAGATCAAGATCACATTATGGAATTTAACAGAAATCACAAAATACAGAAAACTGTCAGCTTATGGATATTTATTTACACTGTGGCCAATATTTGTGGGAAGTCCGCATCAATAAAAAAATGTAAAAGATTTTAAGCTCCTCTAAATTTTGCTCCAAATGTTGTGTTAAATTGAGGATTCTGGAGAGCTGCCTGTTTTTTCTGTTCCAGTCATAGTGGTTAACCTAATGGTTTTGGAGATTCCAACAGTGATATATGTCTTTTTTTTCTACTTTTGCATATCCTGTCACCTCAACCAGCTGGGAGAGTAAAGTTGTGGATCATCATGGTGATTTTCAAAAGGTGAGTTTAGATTTCTTGAATATGTTAAATTTACTTTAAATGTTCTTTTGAATATATCATAGAATTTGATTGCAATTCGTTTTCAAACATTTTTCTCAGTCATGCTGGAGTCCTGAAGAGTTCTTAGATGAGCATCAGCTACCCTATATCCTTGCATCAGGAACCACCAGACGAGCGATCAGCAGCTACTACATCGTCAGGGACCTCCAAGGTCATCCTGTGGCTGGGAAGCATATCATTCACCGGACATGCTTGATGAGATTTCCTAGGTCCAGTTTGTTTTCATACAAGTTGACAGCATTTATACCTTCATTCAGACTGCTGTCTTTGACATTGATGACCAAGGAAACACCAGAAGTGAAAGATTTGCAAGCCAAGTTGCTCTTTCGAGTTTAAAATGTAATTTCAGAAGAAAGTGACACTATATTGAACTTTTTCAAATTGCTCTGATGAAACATCAAGTTCAATTGTCAAAACATCAGTAGATATGCCAGCTCTGTCTATGTGTGGACCAAAGGACTGGAACAGCCTTTTCGAACACTGGTCATACATATTTTGTTGATGCTGTCTGTATAATAAAAATGATAAAGCATATTGTTGTATTTTAAAAACTGAATGAATTGTTGAAGTGCTGAACGTTTTTAAATACATTTTTTTTTGTAATTTACAGTCTTTTTTACCTTTTGCCATATTTACACTCAAGAGAGTTGAATAAAATAATAATATATTGAAGTAAAAAAATTACACCGAACACCAAAATAAAATTTATTTTACACCGGGCGGTGTTAAATATAGTTACATTTTTTAACTCTGCCCAGAGTTAAAATTAACCCTAATGTCGGTGTCAATGTGCCAACACTTTTAAAAGTGTTGATCTAACTCTCTTGGGAGCGGACCCCATGAGACACTTTCAAAGTGTTGAAATTAACTACCTTAGAGTTATTTTGGGTCCCTGTATTTTGCTGTGTATGCCCACCTATATATATATATATATATATATATATATATATATATATATATATATATATATATATATATATATATATATATATTTTTTTTTTTTTTTTTTTTTTTTTTTTTTTCTTTTTCTTTTTACTGCAAAAGCAATTACATTTATTGAGCTGTACAGTAAAATATTGTTCTGATATGTTGAGTTAATTAAAGTTGTCTGACTGAAGAAAACTTGATTCTTATTTTGACAAACCTGGTCATTGTTTATTGAATGAAAAAAACAAATAAATATAAATAAATAAATAAAAAACAACCCCAAGTCAAACACACCAGAACAAGATAATCATGGTTTTAAATGCATTATTATTTTACGTTTTTTTTTTTTTCTTGTATTCTGGAATAATATCTACAGTAGTAACCGGAAATACTGTTCATTCATCTCCAATTTTCTACCTGATGCTCAATATAAAACTGACAGTAAAGATCCAGTTGAGAAGATCTGCACTAACAACTAACAAAAGAGTACTTTGACTCATGGGAGTGCCATTTTGGCACCAAATGGCCTAATGCATAAAGATAAAGGATTTATTACTAAATTAGAATGGACAGTCTCGTAGCGAAACAATATACAGTCATTAACAAAGCATCTACAAATTATTTATGTAATTTCAACAATGTTTTTACTTGTAATATTTTACTTGTACTTCCGCCACACTTCCAATATCCATTAGCAAGTAACTCTGAAACCAATAAATGTCACTTTGGCTTTCACCTAATTAAAACAATAGATATCACACAGCAAATTGTGGTGTCATTCACAAAGCTCTTTCTCTCTGCGCTGCAACTTCCTCCAGCCACTTATGCGGAAGGATGGCATAAATAACCGTCATTAAAACGCCAAGCAATGGGCACAAAACCACATTACTGAAATTAGCCAGCACGCACCACTGTAAACAAGACTGACCACCTTTTTTATGGATGGGATGAGTGGGAATATTGTAGAAGAACATGGCTGAAAGAAACTACTGATGTGCAAACATGTGATGGCACTCAAAGCTAATAAGCAAATAAATAAGCAGTAGCACACATAGCATGTTTTCTTATTAGCATTACTGAAATATGCAATCCAATAGGACTAATAGTCCCAGATAATCGTAAATGTAATCGAAAGTCAGATAATCGTAAATGTTGCTTAAAAGAAAATATGATGTTTCATAGTTTTATTATTAAGAATCCTGATTATTTTTGGTTATTTGAGTGTGGAATGGACATAATCTGGTTTCCAATAAGCATATACTTTTATGTGGTTTAGTAAATCAGTATATTTACATATATACAGTATATACACGTTTTATGCATCTTATTTTTTATGTGATCTTCTAAAATGTACAATAGAATAAGTGGATGGACCCATTGTGGCAATATTTGAAATTGCCAACTGTTCTCATATAGTACATTGTTTGAAGAGACAGAGGTATACTGAATTCTAGTAAATATTGTCTAAATTGCAAACAATATTTTGTAATACAGTAACTAGTGCTGTTAATTTAACATCCCCAGGGGGGTCAAAGTCAATTCCTGAAGGGCTGCAGCTCTGCAGAGTTTAGTTCCAGCCCTGCCTCAACACACCTATCTGTAGGTATCAAACAAGCCTAAAGCACTCAATTAGTTTGATCAGTTGAGTTTAAAGGGTCATGGAACACCAAAACATATTGTCTGAGATGTTGACAGTCATATATATATATATATATATATATATATATATATATATATATATATATATATATATATATATATATATATATATATATATATATATATATATATATATATATATATATACACACACACACACACACACATATATATATATATATATATATATATATATATATATATATATATATATATATATAATAGGTGAGCATAGATTAATTTTTTTAATCTAGAATAATCTAGATTAAAATGGCTCATTTGAATTCTGCCGAAGGCATTCAGAATATGTGTGCTACCCAAATAATAAGTCTTTGAGAACGGGTTTCTCAAGCCAGGTGACGCATTAGACCAAGGGCTCATCTCCTGTTTCCAAAATGCATCACAAACTGCTTGAGAAACTGTTCTACTATGATAATTGGTGATGAAAATAAATGATGTTCAATAAGATGTACTTGTGTTTACTAACGGTTTATTCAGTTAAACATGAATGTTGAACTGTAGGCCTACATAAGCTCCAAACAGTGATTTCATACTTGCTTTTGATGTACGTACATACAGAAAATGCTGCTTCGCAAAGGCAAGTTCACAGAGCCCTGACGGTGTCAAACATTGAGTATGTTTACATGGGCAACAATACTTTAATACGATTTTAATATGTTTAAAACAATACTCTGATTAAGAGTCTACCATGTAAACAGCGATTTTTGATTACTTTTAATGCGACTAAAGTCATAACTGAACTAAACAGAAATGGAATTGAGACGTGGAGTATGCAGATATTAGTGGAAATACTGAGAAACTATTCCCATCATGTCGGACTTTTCGCCATATTTTCCGACAAGATCCACACAGGCGGCTGTCAGTAAAGGACCGCACAGACACACAGACGCACACACACAAACACACACACACACACATCGCAAAATGCGAAATTGCGAAAAAAGTTTTTTTTCTTCTCATTTGGCGTGCGTTATTAAATTCCATAACACTCTCACCTGTCCTTACTCATTTATCTGCGTCTAATACCCCAGTTTGTCACGAAGGCATGAATTAAATGTTCGTGAGTTAAAGTGAAACTTCTCAACTGCAGTTAGAGTCAGGCATCCTGCTGATTTGATTCAGAAGGGCACTTCTTTCCCAGACGGCTCACCGGTCAGGTATACATCTGCGCTAAACTATCAAGGTGAAAGTCATCATAGCTTGCGCAGAAAAGACCCAGCTCTCACCCAACTTTGAGAATAGATTAACGGCGATATTTTTTTTATCGCGCGATAAGAGTCTCGCGTTAACGCAGCACGTTAACGCCGATAACGGCCCACCACTAATATATATATATATCTCACATTGCTAAAAACACATTTAAGACACTGAAAATTGGTTGTTTTTGCGTTATTTCGAGCAAATTCGTTCTTCCAGTTTGAAAATAAATTTTGAAACTACGTCACGATCATTAGATCATTGTGTAAATTCCAGAGTGGAGACTGGATGTCTGTACCAGCCGGTACAACGTGACATCTTTGAGTTTTCATCATTAATCCATGAGAAAGACTTCCAAATCTGGATGAAATGGTGAAATCCAGATTTGCCACTAGTCTTCTTTTAAAAACAGACACGGTTCCAGTTCGTGTTGATTGTCCTGTCTCTACGGATTTGGTAATTGTGTGATCAATGTTCGTTGTTTATGTTTATTCAGATGGCAAAATTAGTTAGTATCGTCAGCAGTACTCTTTCAGTTTTTAAAGACATACCTTAGTCAGAATGATTTAGTTACTCAGTTTGCAGTAGGTTAATATCATTACAATATTATTGACTGAAAGATCCGCTGTAAATGCTACTCTTGGAATGTAAACATGTAAACACCTTAATCAAACTATCATCGTTATGTAGGATTTTCGCAGCATTTTGTGACAGGATAGTCTATACACCGACGGCACTTACTGTCTTTGCATCTACCGAGAAATGTGGAGTTTTTTTTTTTTCTTCCATACAGTATACGGTATAAAAAAATTCCATTAAAACTACACTCTTCCAGCAGTTCCTCGCATCCAATATCTCGTTTGTCACAGGGGGCATGTATGAAATGTTCCTGAATGAAAGTGTAAGTGTCAAACCGCAGTTAAAGTTGACAAATTGTAAAATGAAACACCCGAAATTGCATGAAACTCTAGAGGAAAAGTGGATAGCTTGATCACGCGATGACGTTAATAGTATTATGTGCTATAACATGTAAAACGGGATCATGAATGGAACATTCAAAAAGCAACTCATGTAAACACCTTAATCATATTACTGTTTTATTCAGATTAAGGCAAATAATTTGATGACTGATGTCCATGTAAAGTTGTCACTGTCTGTGTAGTCCCATATATCTGTGTTGCCGCTGTGAAAATCAGCGCGTGCACGGAAACTCCCCTTTTCATGCAAACCCTTCACTCTTTGGCCACTCGACACTCACACTTAAACAAAGCTGGATGCACCAACTTTCCTGACTTTTTCAAACTAAAGGTGTGAAAACCCCCTGCTGAGACAGGGGGTTTCATGGCCCTTTAATAATGCAACCCAGGCTCATTCTGAAAACATGCGGCTATATGCATTTCTAGAGAGCGCCAATATGTCCCAGGAAGTATATATTTTTTTGCAGTTTTTGTTTTTACAAATCCACCAGAGACCGCTGTCGACTGACTGACTTAATAACTGACAGACTGTCCACCGACATACATAGCGAGCTACTGGACAAACTGGTAACAGCGGGAAAGCCGTCCATACTGTGGAAGGTGGTCAACTGCTAGCGTGAAAAGGAATGCCATCATACTGCCCCATAGCATTCATTTTAAAGATGAAATGCAGCCATACGTAGTTCTGGCTACATAATTTGCGATCTCCAGAAATGTAAATAGGGCTACGTTTTCAGAGTGAGCCTACATTGGTTTAATTAGTGTTTGAACTAAACTGTGCAAAGCTGCAGCCCTCCAGGAACTGAGTTTGACACCTGTGCCTTACACCATAACCCATCCTTAAATCTACCCATACCACAAAACTTGTCCCTAACCCTACCCATATCCCACCTCAAGAGCACCAGAAGTGTTCTGCAATACATTATAATCACACAAAGAACATTGCGTGTATTTTTTTTTTTTTTTTGATGCAAGTACATAGAAGTTAAGGCCAAATAATATAAAGTGGAACTGAATCTGTGAAGGGGGCGTCACGGTGGCGCAGTGGGTAGCACGATCGCCTCACAGCAAGAAGGTTGCTGGTTCAAGTCTCGGCCAGTTGGCATATCTGTGTGGAGTTTGTATGTTCTCCCCGTGTTCACATGGGTTTTCTCCGGGTGCTTCGGTTTCCCCCACAGGTCCAAAGACATGTTGTATATGTCAATTGGGTGAGCTAAATTGACTGTAGTGTATGAGTGTGAATGAGTGTGTATGGATGTTTCCCAGTTGATGGGTTGAAGCTGGAAGGGCATCTGCTGCGTAAAACATGTGCGGGATAAGTTGGCGGTTTTTTCTGCTGTGGCGACCCCAGATTAATAAAGGGACTCAGCCAAAAAGAAAATGAATTAATAAATTATTCTGTGAACCATTGATTCAATGGGCCATTTTTAGGGCCAGACAGAATCTGCTGAAATGTTGTGCTATTTCTGCTAATAATTTTGTAAAAAAAAAAAATAATAATCTGTGGATTTATGCAGAATTATTTTAGGAGTAGCATAACTAAAAACTTAATATAGTAAATAAAAAAATTGCTTTTTAATTTTTATTTAATGTTTACAATGCAAATCCATCTAGATCCAATTATTTGGTAAACAAACCAAGTCTATGATATAATATATTTACTAAAAGACAAAAAATATTACTTTACAAACTGTATTGTTAATAAATCAAATGAACACTTTCATATCAGTCAATATTATTACTGAAATTAATTTTAAAACTGAAGAAATATAAATGTACACACATTTACACAAGTAAAAAAAAATAGACTCAATTATGAGCTAAAAGTCTGCGAAAATCTGCACATTTCTGTGTGCGCAGATTTGGTGTGGGCCTAACCATTAAACATGCACATACACAGAGTAAATTCATTGCTAATATGAAGTGCCTGAATAAATGACTTATTTATTAAACATTTTCCAAATCAAAGTGCATGTGAATGCATGAGAGTGCACACCTTAGAGTGCACGTGCAAGATTGCAGCCAAATATTATTGTGTCTTTGTAGCAGAATTGAGATTTTTCTTTTTAATGTCTTCCCTTTTCCCTAGTTTTTTCCATCACTGATTGTTACTTTCCTTTATTAATCTGTAAATCTGCTTTGAAACAATTTCTGTTGTATTAAGCACCATAAAGATAAAGGTGTCCTGACTTGATTATAAAGTGCACTTATTAAATGCCATAATGCAGTGCAATAATGTACACTTAGCAACTACAGAATACCTATAATGCATGGTGAGGGTGTGCCAAATGAATACCCACCACATCTCTGCAGAAGAAATTTAGCTATAAATGTCTGCGCAGGCAAGCACTGCACGTGACATAAAACATCCGCAACCACACTGTCAGCTAGTTTTATTATTAAACACCAAGCATAAGCTAAAGCCACTCAGTGTATGAATTCACTGTTTTTCATTTCATATTATTTCCTTTCAGTTGACTGAATTATTATTATTATTATTATTATTTTTATTATTAATAGTAATATTATAGGGGATGAAGTTATAAGGGCCAATATGGGGCATCAGTGTACAGGATGAGTCAACAAAGTCTTAAAGTGACAGTTCACCTAAAAATGAAAAAACTGTCATCATTTAGAGGAGATCTCTACAATCAGCAACTAGTTATGAATTAGTTGATTTACTTCACACATGCTCATACTAGTTCTCATTCCACATAGGAAAAAGTAGAATTATGTGGCAAACACAGATGTTAGAGGGGAAAAACTACATTTGATATAAGAAAGTATTTTTTTACTTCAATTATTTTTGGCAATGCCTGATTTTTCAAGAGTTCACACTTAGATATGCTTGACGCTAATAGCATGCTGTCCCGGGGAGAACCCTGAGCTCAGACATAATTGAGCCCAGGGCTCCCGCCTGGTCAATAAGCATAAAAGCAGGACCAAGATCAGGTAGGTCTCGAGAGCTAACCCTGGTAAAGGGAGGAAAAGGAGCAGATGGCGAATTTGGTCTATTTATTGTAAGCTTGAATCAATCTGATTGGATTATTGCTGATTATGAGAGGTCAGCCACATTCAATCACATCACATGCTCCTCTCAAAATTAGTTTGTAAAACTTCACGTACAGTAGAGCTGCGGTCACACTGCACTTTTCTCCACATAGACTTCTATTGATACGCATGCAAATGCACTGACCGGAAACGCAAGGTCGTGTGTCAAGTTTCGCAGTTCGCTGTGCTGGAAAGTTCAAGCTTGGTGAACTCTGACTTGCGAAATCGCACCACTTGACTGCGTGAGACCGATCGACGATCAAAACGTGACCTTTCTGTACAGAAATTTAAATTAAGGAGCAATCACTTGCTTTTTTAATGTCCAATCATCTTGTTTAATCCCGCACATTTTGCAGCGCTGTACAACAGAATTCCGCAAGCTCAAACTTTAGTGTGACCGCAGCTTAACCCATTAAAGTTTAAATTATGTCAATTGTGTGTTTTGTGTAGATATTATTTTTAATGCAGGTTGATGGCCATCATGTTTAAGCTGTTAGCTATAAGGTGAGCAAATTCATGGCTACAAGACTCTGAGTCAGTTGTAACAACAAAACTCTTGGTTAGTAACATCGGTGAAATGTTACCACCAAACCTAAGCCCAATTAAAACTGCATATATATAACCGGAGCACCCGGAGGAAACCCAAATGAACCCGGGGAGAACATGCAAACTCCACACAGAAATGCCAACTGACCCAGCCGACCTTCTTGCTGTGAGGCGACAGCACTACCTACTGCGCCACCGCGTCACCCTATATATATATATATATATATATATATATATATATATATATATATATATATATATATATATACATATATATATAAATATATATATATATATATATATATATATATATATATATACATATATATATAAATATATATATATATATATATATATATATATATATATATATATATATATATATATATATATATATATACATATATATATAAATATATATATATATATATATATATATATATATATATATATATATATATATATATATATATATATATATATATATATATGTATATATATTAGAGCTGTCAAAATTAGCGCGTTAACGCACATGATTAATTTGAACTATTTAACGCATTAAAAATAATTAACGCATTTAACGCAGTTGCAGGTTTTTTTTTTATTTCCTGTTGTGGCCGACGTGTGTTCAGGGCCAGCGCTTCCATAGTGGCGACCGCCTTGGGCGCCAGAATAGTGAGCGAACCTCCCTGTCCTCACGTTCATCTCATTTCGACTCCCACCTGCTCCCTCCCGGTTCTCACTTTCATCCGCAAACCGATAACTTTCTATTTCACTTTCGGGTTGAGGGCGCCAGTTCAGCTTGCTCCGGCCCTGCGTGTGTTTATTGTGTAAAGAAATATGGATAAGGGATAATATGGATCCATGTAAATGTACTCAGTGAAAGTGGCAGATGATGTCGCAAGCTGTCAAAGACAGCCCATTCCTCTCTAAGTTGACTCCAAGCGCCCCCAAATGTTTCATTAAGTTTGACGTGTTTCCCCCCTACACACAACTTTTGTAAAGCGTCTGCTTTGCTGTGTCAAAATCCTTGCTTGAGAAATACAGCCATACTTTAAGAACGCTTAGTTTAAGCAAAATTTGATCAACGCGATCGTGCGTGCTGATGATCTGAAGGGAGTGCGCTGTGCTGCGCGTTCTCTCTCTCTATCTCTGTGTGTGTGTGTGTGTGTGTGTTGTCCCCCGATAATGTCAATAGACTGCAACTGGCAAAATGTTAAGGAGGACTAGGCAAAATTGTTTTTACTTTATAATTAAGGTTCTCAACTCGCAAAACAGCTTTACAATGAGTACAATTAGTCACCTTGGAATTATAATGTTCTATCTGCGTTCTGATTGATTTTGAGATATTGAGCTTCAAAGTTTTTGCATAGCAAACAGTATGTGTGTAACATTAGTTTTTTTTGTTTAGTTTTTTTTTTAATAAAACGTCTTGAAATGTAAACAACTTATAAAAAACATCCCATAATGTAAATAAGTTGTCATTTAATAAGAATATGTCAATAACTCAATTTTGTCAAAAATGTCAGATAGAACCTTATAATTCTAAGGTGATGAATTGTTTGTATTCAATATTTTATTATTATTGTAATTTTCCAATTTCCATATTTGCATATTTTTTTTTTGATTCGTGATTAATCATGATTAATCATGATTAATTACTTTCATGATTAATCACAAAAAAAAGTGTGATTAATTAGTTAATTTTTTTAATCAATTGACAGCCCTAATATATATATATATATATATATATATATATATATATATATATATATATATATATATATATATATATATATATATATATATATACACACACACACACACACACACATGTATACACACATATACAAGGTTTCCACCACATTCATTCTACCATGGCGGGGCGCCACGCCAAAATTCATTGCTAAATTGCACTTGAGCAGTGTATATTTGAGGGCGTGCAAGAAGTTTTGTGCAGGAACAGAGGAAATCTTAGCGCAAGCATAAAGATCTGCATGCTTGTATTACACAAATCCGATCTCGACTGTGTCACATTTGTCATTGAAATAACGCCAAAGGTAGTTGGTAGATCAAAAGGCCTGCCGCCACATATATATATATGAAGAGAGATGCAAAAAACTCTAAATACCAACTGATATTTCCTTAAAAAAAACAAGCATGTTTCTAAACCTTTTATATTTATGTTAAATTATTTCACTTTACAGATGATGAAAAAACCCTGTTTATAGACATACAGTAAAAGTGTATTTACTGAACCTACCCACAAGAGTCCAAGAAAAAATGCTCATTTTAGAAGAAAAGTTTAGATACATCTCACCGGTGTGGAACTAATAGTGTTACATTTTATAACAAACCCAGTCTATGTTGTAACAATTGGAATTTTGAAACTAAAGTTTGAAACTAATCTCTGCACTTTTTGTTTGTACTACAAAGAACACCTATGCTATGCCATTTAATAGTAGACACAAACTAGTTTCAGTCAAATTTTGAAGACACTGTTTTATAGATCTCAAACATATACAGTATAGAGATATTGCCCGGTCCAAAACTATGCCCGGCCTCCCCTACTCATCCTTGATTGTTCCCATAACCATTGATACACTAAGTAGAAAAAACAAATAGGGTCTATGGAAGTAAATAATTACACTGCAAAACATGTTTTTCTTACTTAGATTTTTTGTTTTGTTTTTAGTTAAAATATCTAACAAATCTTGAATCAAGATAAATTAATTTAAGAATTAGTATGTCTTAATATGTAAAATTAAGTGAGTTTTTCATTGAAACCAGGAAAATAGTTAGCCAATGGGATAAGCAAAGTAATCTTGAAATGTCAAGATTAAATCAAAGTAAGGAGAAAAAACAAGATTATTTTGCTTGCACTGGCAGGGAATAGTATGCTTTTATATAAATCATGCATTCTGTTACTCTGATGTGTCTCTGCTGTGGCAGATGACTAGTAGGTTTACAGCCCAGGTCTTCATTTGATATATTGCTCACCACAATGGCTGGCTTTCACGTGGACAACAGCGCCACCTCTTGACAGAGTGTTAAAATAGAGCATGATTTGCCTTTATTGATACTTGTATTCTTGTACTTTTGTTTGTTTTTGAGAAACATGTATGATTGGTATTTTTCTATTGAACAAACATTCTTATAATTTTTTTAAGAATGAATGCCACTGACACCAGTAATGGAATGTAAGTGGGTGGTTACTGGTTCCAACATATTCCAAAAAAAGGGTTACTATAAAAAAATATAATAACTAAAAGAGCTCTTCATTTGTGTGTATCAGTTTACAAATAGTCAAAAGTGGACCACATTTTTAAGCAAAATAATGTATTATTAATAAAGATTATTAGGTATACAATAGCTAACCCTTTACATTCATTCATTCATTTTTTTTTTCTTTGGATTAGTCTTTAATTCAGAGGTCACCACAGCAGAATGAACAACTAACTATTCCGGCATATGTTTTAGACAGCGGGTGCCCTTCCAGCCACAACCCAGTATTGGGTTACCATACACACTCATTCACGATCATACAATATGGTCAATTTGTCAATCAAAAAAGAAAAAATACAACTGAACTATATTGATTACTAACTTCATTAAATAAAACTGTTATAACTTTTGATTGGGGGCTGCACGGTGGCGCAGTGGGTAGCACGATCGCCTCACAGCAAGAAGATCGCTGGTTCAAGCCTCGGCTGGATCAGTTGGTGTTTTTTTATTTGTGGAGGCATGGGTTTCCACCGGGTGCTCCGGTTTCCCCCACAGTCCAAAAACATGCGCTATAGGTGAAATGGGTAAGATAAAATTGTCTGTAGTGTATGTGTGTAAACTGGGTGTTTCCCAGTGATGGGTTGCAGCTGGAATGGCATCCGTTACGTAAAACATATGCTGGATAAATTGGCGGTTCATTCGGCTGTGGCAACCCTAGATTAATAAAGGGACTAAGCCGAAAAGAAAACGAATGAATGAATGACTTTTGATTGTAATACATTCTTAAACATTACCTAGTCTTATTGTGGTGTGAACAAACAGTAGTCATACAACGATTCAGAACATTTTCATTAAATGTAATCCAGATTATCATATCGATATGTTCATGTTTGGAAATAAATAGTCTAATGCGTCTTCAAGCAGTTGGTAATGTGAGGAATGCCACAGCCATCACAACATCTGAATAGACTTAAAATGCATTCTAAAAGTTTTAAGGTGCTCACTTCTCACAATACTGTAACATCATGTTCTGGATCACCATCTTCCACTCTGAGGTGAATTATGAATGGTTTGAGGAACTATGTGAGTGATGAGAAAAGATTTTAAACAACTAGATTAGTGGATGCGATATGTGTTGAGTTTACACTAAATTTTTCGGCTGCAGTCACACTGTACTTTCACCACATATCCTGGCCAAAGTCCCTCAATTGGCACTTACCCATCGTGGCTAATCATCCCCATCCACCAAATAGGCTCTATCACTGTCTCTTCACTCCAACAATAGTTGGTGTGTGGTGGGCGCACTGGCGCCGTTGTCCTGTGGCTGCCGTCGCATCATCCAAGTGGATGCTGCACACTGGTGGTGGTGGGGAGAGAATCCCCCCATGATTGTGAAGCGCTTTGGGTGTATGGCCATACACAATAAATGCGCTATCTGAATGCTGTGACGAGCGTGCCGAAGGATCATCAGCGTCGCCCAGGAAACAAAGGAGGAACAACTGCATACCCTCAACACAGGCTGATTGGACCCAGCTGCAGCCCATCAGCCGGCTTGCATTTAAACTGCAGCAACACAGCAGAATGAGGAGAAGGCTCTCCATGAGAACATGCACTAGTCAGCATTCTCTCTATTTTCCCAGACAGCAGCTGAGAACCTGCCAGAACCACAGGGGCACTTCACTGATCCACTGCCACACTGGGAAAAGAGCACATAGAGCACCAAAGCCACCAACCTGAACTCACCACTGGGAAACATCACTTTTGTAAATAAACCATCCTCCGGGGCACTTATTTGAGCTCTCACTTGTTGTGTGATTCCTTTTCCCCATGACAATACACATTACATTACATATACTTCCATTAATCTGCAGCAGACTGAAAATGCAAGTTTATCACTGCAATTGAAAGTTAAATTTGGGTAACTCTGACCTGTGATTTTTTTTTTATTTTTTCCCCCGTGTTACATGAATGGGTGAGACCAATAGTAGATCAAAACATGAACCAAAAATGTAAAACCGTCACCTTAGATTTATAAGGTTCTATCTGAGATTGTTGTCCAAATTGAGTTATTCACATATTCTTATTAAATGACAACTTATTTACATTATGTGATGTTTTTATAAGTTGTTTACATTAAGATTTTTTATTTACAAAACAAAATAGGTTTTATCTACAAAGTTGAACTCTAGCTTGGCTCTATAGGGCTCTTTCTGTGAGCCAATCAGTATTTTGAATGCGCACACGAGGACCAATCAGGATCAGCTTTTTTGCCACTTCACCGGACTGCTTCATTGACAGCGGGAAAGACCAAAAAGAAACACAAAATCAGAGTCGACTAAATAATGCTGCACCACACAAAACTGAGAAGAAACCCGAAACTGAAAAGATGTGTGTAAATGTAATGATTTAGAAGCATTTTGTTTTACATTAAGATGAAGGGCTCTATTTTAACGGTCTAGGCGCAAAGTCTGAAGTGCAGGGCGCATACGCATTAAGGGCGTGTCAGAATCCACTTTTGCTATTTTAAGGACAGAAAAATATGCTCTGCGCCGCGGCACATGATCTAACAGGGTTGTGCTTATTCTCTTAATGAGTTATGGGTGTGTTTTGAGAATAAACCAATCAGAGTCTCATCTCCCATTCCCTTTAAGAGTCAGTTGTGTCGCGCCATAGCACATTTGCTATTTACATGGCGGACTTTGTAAGTGTAAAAACTGAACACTTCACTAGCAAGAAAACAGTTAAACAGAGCATCTGCAAGGCAAGAATTAAGAAAAAAGTCTCCTCCGTTTGGCTTTTACTTTCATTTACTCTTTTTCTTTGATAAGGAAACGTGTTTAACACACTGACTGAAGACATCCATAAGATTACATAATTAATTTTGTTTGTTAAGGGCAAATATTTGTTTCAAAACTATTTCTAAATTCAGTTCTAATTTCCAGCAAACGAAACAAATGAACAATAGTAACAAAATGTGATAAAAAAAACTGAGTTAAATATCTAAAGACATGTCCTATACCCCATATGGTCCAAAACCTGACAGGTGAACAAATCTAAGCTTGTTTTTTGAATAAAATAAATATAAATATGCATATAATAAATAATACTGCTAATAATAATAACATTATACAAAAGCAAGTTGTTGTGAATAAACTGAAAAAAGCCCCTGAGGTGAACAAGGCATGGAGGCAGTGTTTTTTATATATTTATGTAGAAAATAATATATTTTGTAATATTTTATTCCTTTTAATTCTTTTTCATCTGTAAAGATATCTGTGTATTGCTGTACATCCTGTGTGTTTTAAGGAATATTTAAGCGAGGTGCACAACTGATGCGCTCTGCGCTGGACTTTAGACCTGCTCTCAGCTGATCTAATAAACAGTCTATTTAGTTCCTCAAAATAGCAACGCGCCAACAATGCGCTTTAACACACCTCTATTTTAGACCAGAACACCCGTGAGTCTACAAAGTGACGCAAATAGATTTGCTATTTAAACAACGTGGCGGAAGATGGGAAAATCAAGGTTGCGTTGGGTAAGGTGTGTATTATTGCGGCCTCTGTTGGATTCATGTCAGAAGAGGACACGCAAATGGCACATAAGAGAAAAAACTGAGACCATCAAGAGCGGCCTTATGTGGATTCACCAAAACAAAAACTGCAAGCACACATATTTACCTCTAGGTACATATTTCATGGTCTACAGAAATGTAGACTTGGGTACGTATCCACAATGAGACTGGGTTGGATTAACCCTCCTGCCGTGTTCATATCCCACCCCTTACTTTAGTGTTCCCAGTCAAAATTGACTGGTCTGTTTTAACTGCTCTTATATTAGCACACACACAAAAAAAAAAAAAACATTTTTTCACCACCAAATTTTTGTTCAACATTCTTTAGCAGTGAACATTGTCTCAAAGTAGTGTATAACAGGAATTTATAGAATTAGACTTAAAATAACTGCAGTGAAAATACAAATAGGTGCTGAAAATGTTTACAAAATGAACAATAGATGACAGAAATCAAAGTACTTTGTTTTATTACCAATAGACAGCTCCCTAAAAAAATGATCTCAGGATCTGACCAAAGAAATTGACATTTTAATCCATCTGAATTATTTATAAATCAGCAAAGCATGAACAAAACTGCATATTTTCCTGTGTACAGAGTGCTTAAATTTTCAGTCCTTCAATTGGACTAGGTTAGTGTAGGGAATAGAGACTGAGGGTATGGATGGTAAGTATGGACACAGAACTAGCACTAATTATACTTTGGTCATTTTTGAGTGAGATGCTAATGGTCTAATCCAATAAAATAATTGATGCTAAGCTGAGCTAAAATTGCTCCTGCTACACCCATATATTGGCTGAATGGAGATTAGAGGGATGAACCTACACTGGTCTCATGGTTCGGTTCGGTTACGATTATCATGCCATCGATTCGGTTCAATTCGATATCTCGGTGCATTGACGATGCTTTACATACACAATTTTATATTTTACTTTACAGGCGCTGTTCACCGATTAGTGACACTGATAAACGGCAGTGGCACAGTGTTGCCAGATTGGGTGGTTTTGGATAGTCATTTCGGCGAGTTTTGTATAGTTTTTGGGCTGGAATCAGTCAGCTACATCTGGCAACACTGCAGCGTCGATCACAGCTGATCCATGATAGACGCGGTAAAGAAAACTTGCGCGATTGTGTCTGTATCCAGAAGTATCGCTGTAACAGCTGTGAGGAGAGGAAAAGTCACGCCAGCCGGTCAAATGGGCCACAGTAAGAGAGAGAGAGAAATGGAGATTACTTTCATTTTCTCAATCACAGTGAAATAGGGGCTTCTGCTGTAATTGTGCACAGCTTCTGAGTTTTTAAGTAGTTGAAGCATTGAAAACACTCACGCTCGCCTCCCTCGCATAGTAAGCTACGGCGGCCATAGCGCATATGAGATAATGACGTCAGAACGTAATAACCGGTTATGATTATTACTGAACCGATACCGAATTTTACGCGTCTGCATCGCGGTGCACCAACGAAACAATTAATTTTGACACCCCTAATGACGATTGGCCAGAAAGAACGAAAGAAGAAAGAAAGAAAGAAGAAAAGAAAGAAGAAAGAAGAAGAAAGAAAGAAAGAAAAGAAAGAAAGAAAGAAAGAAAGAAAGAAAGAAAGAAAGAAATGTCTTATTTGCAGAAATTTGTATGAAAATAACTTGTATGAATTAGCCACCAAACTGACAAAACGTAAAATGTGTTCTTGTGAGATCAGGCTGGAGGATTGGCACAAGCATGTAAAAAGAGATGTGTACCTGCAAAAGACATTGTTCAGTCTGAAATGTGTGAGTGAGTGAGTTGGGGTGGTGTGTATGGGGAGGATTTCTGTCTGATGGTTGAATATAGTCTGGATCCCCATTAATTTCCTAGGGCGGTCACTTTTGACCGGGAACACTACAGGTGTAACAAGGTTGTTTAAAACGCTCAACATTTATTGAAAGAGGTGATCATCGCTTTTAAATGTTCAAGTGCATAGTGTGAAGGATATTATAAGGCCTTGAGGCAATCAGATGTAAAACACAATATTTATGAGTGTTTTAAGTTGTAAATCGGTCAGATTTGACCCAAACACGACAGGAAAATTAATTGGAGTTAGATCTTAACTTTTCAGTACAGTGAAGGCAACAAATGTAGCCTAACATCTAGATAGATTATTATTATTATTATTATTATTATTATTATTATTATTATTATTAATAAAAACCAGAAACTGCAAAGCCTGTTAGACTACTTTCATGATGCTGATGTATACTTCATATACTGTAAGAGAATGTGCCAATACTGTTTTTAAAGAGCTTTCAAGCATTCTCAGGTGAGATAATTTTGTTTTATAAGATCGTGGATGTTTTCTTTCTTTCTTTCTTTCTTTCTTTCTTTCTTTCTTTCTTTCTTTCTTTCTTTCTTTCTTTCTTTGCTAACAGCACATCATAATAATCAATCAAACTTGCATAGTTAACAGTGTTGAAGTTGGTTCACTTTAATTCAATGCTTCAGTGTTATTTTTGCATTGAGAACTCACAAACACTTAGGGTAATTGCATTACAGCACTCTCTCATTCTTTAAATTGTAATTATGTAATCTGTCACTTTTTCTTACATAAGATCTTTTTCTTTTTTTAAGCAATCCTTGATTACAAGCATATACAAATGTGCTTGTAATCAAAGGGATGTTTGTTAAACAGGAGATATGACACTCTCTTGAACCTCTTTGTTATTGATTGCCTCATCAGAGGCTGCTGGGATGCAGGTTTATCAGCCTGCCACTCTGTAAAAGGTCTTTTCTCTCTGGCCAGGATCCAAGCAGAAAGCAATCATCCACAATCCTTTTCTGAACCAAAACAGCATCTTCATTTTTAAATGCAGGGTAATTATTTATAAAACCTGATCCCAAATTAATCACTAATTTACTGATGCCTAGCCTCTAAACTGATACATGTATAATTTGAAAAATTAAATCTCATCAAATATTTATATTGGTATTTCCCTGCAATGCTGTCCACAACTGTAAGCTGAGCAATTCATATACATTTAGAATAATAATAATTAGTGAGAGATGTTTTATCCCGCTAAACAGATGTTTAATCTGACAAATTAAATCTCATCAATTATTTATATTAGTATTTCCCTGAAATGTCCACAACTGTAAGCTGAGAAGTTCATATACATTTAGAATATTATTCAGTGAGAGATGTTTCATCAACTATATTTTTTGTGTGTTATTTATTTATTTTGAAAGAGATAAATTATTTTAGACTAGAATTTCACATAGATGGATACTGATATTTATAAAAATACACTTTTAAATTCTCTGAAGGGTTTATTTCTGAGACAATTTAGCTTATTCATTCGTTTAAACTAATGTTCATTTTTTCCACCAGATGGAGGCAGCATTTCATCACAGATGGAGAATCAATTCTCTTATTTTTTATTAAGGCTTCATTGAATGTACCCCAGGACATTACTCGCAAGGTTATTTTACATAAAAGAAAGTCACAAATGAAATAACTTGTATTAACTTTAAATAAATATATATATATATATATATATATATATATATATATATATATATATATATATATATATATATATATATATATATATATATATATATATATATATATATATATTCATTCATTCATTTTCTTGTCGGCTTTGTCCCTTGCGTGGTCGCCACAGCGGAATGAACCACCAACTTATCCAGCACGATTTTACGCAGCGGATGCCCATATATATACATATATATATATATATATATATATATATATATATATATATAAACAATTGAATGACAATTGTAATGTAATTGTAAATGTAAAAAATTCAGAAAGATGATGACACTGACTGATTTGATGTATTTTGAAGAAAGATAAATGCAGCCATGCAGAATAAACTTATTTTAAACAACAAATCTTAAAGCGTCTAGACCAGTGGTGTCCAATCTCAGTCCTGGAGGGCCGATGTCCTGGCAAGTGTAGCTCCAACCCTAATCAAACACGCCTGAACAGGATAATCAAGCTCTTACTAGGTATACTAGAAACTTCTTGGCAGGTGTGTTGAGGCAAGTTGGAGCTAAACTTTGCAGGACACCGGCCCTCCAGGACCGAGTTTGGACACTCCTAGTCTAGACCTTTTACCAGTGTTCATGCTGTAAACCATATGAAACGCAGACAATCTATTGCAACAAATCTAATCATAAACTCACCTGCACTGACTGAATTAGGGACTGGAGAGAGATGATCTATTATGATTCTTTCTATTAAAGCAACAAGATGTAATAGTTTTTTTTTTTTTTTGATACATACATACATTGTGTATCAGTGTCAGTAGATCTTCACATCTGAAAATATATAGTTGGATTTATCTTAATCAGAGGTGGTAAGAGAACTAAATATTAGGAGATGGAGGGTGCTTTCGCCCACAAAGCCTACAAATATATATTTTTAGAAAGTATATTTTATACCAGTTATATTTAACCCCATGTGGACAAATGTATTCAGATACTGCTCCAACTGCAGAGATAGGCATGGGCCGGTATAAGCATGGATACAAATATCATGGTTTCATTGTGATTACTGCTCTAAAATATATTATTTTTAAATGTCTGGGTAAAAAACAAACAAAAAAAAAAAAAATTCCCCATTAAACACAAATTTTATTTTAAGATACATTTAAAATATTTTGGAGCAGTAAACATGTCTGCCTAAATAATTCAAGTAAATCATTGACTTCTGCTGTTTTTGTTAGTTTCAAAACACAGATTTATTTACAATTTAAAACAGCATCTTTGAATATCTTTTCTGCAGGAGATACTGTTGTTCTAACAAACAACAACAAAAAAAATGTAAATAAAAAATCTTACACATATCTTAGGAATAACAGCAAATTCGGGCGCTTGATTTTTCCAAACTACGATGTATACCTTAAAACCGGTTATCATCCCTTGCCTATGCATTACTGTGACAATATACCGTTAATCCATCTTCTTGAAGCAATTTTTGATACATAAGAATTTTTTTTTCTTTTTTTTAATGGGTTTATTTTTAAGAGGGCAAAGGCAAATGAGGTTACATACGGAGACCCAGAAGAGATGTGATGGTGGGGAAAAAATGGGTGAAGAAAAAAAAAAAGCAGTAATAGGAAAATATATATATATATTTCACGTTTCAGTGTTCCCTCGCAAAGATGTTTTGCGTTATCTCGCAAAGATATTTTGCGAGGGAATGCAAAGATGTTTCGCGTTCCCTTGCAAAACCACAAACAAATCCACAAACACTTCCTGTTCACTTCATACATGTCAACCCTCCCACTTTTGCTGGGATTCTCCAGTATTTTACCATTCTATCCCACTATCATCCTATTATTAAGTATTTTCCTAACCTCTGAATCAACGAATGCATGTAAACGCCAATGACTGTTATAAGAGCTGACTGACAGACGCGCTCCATATGATAAACTGATCCCATATCTTTGCCAGAGAACGCAAAACTTAATATATATATATATATATATATATATATATATATATATATATATATATATATATATCTATATATATATATACAGTATATATATATATATATAAATATATATATATATATATATATAATTTTTTTTTCCTATCACTATACCCCCCCCCCCCCCCCCCCATCACGCCACAAAAAAAAAATAAAAAAGTAGTCAAAACAGAAATGTGCCAGTAGCCAAAGTTTGTCAGCGAAAGCAACAACTGTGAATTTTTGTTAAACTTGGTGCCAAAATGGAATTGGCTGTGGTTAAAGCCATTCCACTGCACCCATTATCACATGATCTGTTAAAACAAAAGGTGAGTTCGACATGAAGCACAGCTGCAGCCGGTGATCAACAAGATTAGCCGAGGGCAGTCGAGGGCTGAGTTGAAAACGGAGTTGTCAAGCCGGACTCTTCGGGGTTCAAAGTTGCTGCAGTCATGATGACCGATCACATGGCGTCATCATAATTTTTAAACAATAAGGGAATTATGAATTAAATATATTACAAACGCATGAGAGAAATAAGGGGAAACGAGAGGGTAATATAAACATAAAAACGAATAGATCTATTAAATACAAAGCAATAAGCACACATTCTAGGAGTTTAAACATCACTCTAGGCTAATACTTCTTGTTTGAATATGCTGAAAAGGGGTTTACATTTATTTACATTTATAGATATAAAACTTTCACTATTCCATTAGTGTAAACCCCAAAACAAGGTGTTTTGATTAAGTCTTAAACAATGAGTAAGATTATTTTGGATAACGAAAGCATTTTCAAAAAAAGCAATTTAATCCAAAAGATTGAACAAAAGGACATTCCAAAAATAAGTGAGCTACACTTTAAGTAGAAGTTTATATATATTATAATCATATGAATAATTTTATAACTATTTAATTAAATAGTTATTTAACTCAATTTGTTAAGAAACCTTTAGGGTGTCAGAATCAATGAGGATAATTATTTTATTTCAAGTCTGTAATACTTATTTGAGTTAATATTTAGGTTATTTACTAAAATATATCATTTAAATCATTCATGAAGCTGAATTCAGTAAATAGTCTGTATAAAAAAGGTTGAAAATAAACCTGCTCAAACAAGCTAGCCTTTATAACCAGATTATTTAACAAAAAATGATACTGGAGTAAAATATTTGTAGTCTTTTAATAAGCATGATATATACAAGATGGAGAGGGTATGAACAGTTGTCATCAGAGCTCATGCAGTCACTCTTCAGATGCTGCATGGGCTGAATCAGTCGTCTGATCTCGGAGCACTGTTGTGGTACTTAGATGCCATATGTGACAGTCACGTGGCGTCGGCACAGTATCAATCCGGACAAAATTTCTAACCAGCATTCACCGCTTTAAGACAGATTTCGATCGATCTCCGCAGCGCTGCATGAAGTCGAACGCACCTAAAATCAAGACTCTTAATGGGCATGCTTGTGTCACCCTCGGCACGATCCCGCAGTCCCAACCACCTCAGCCAATCACCAGTCACCACACACCACACCTCATCCAGTCACTCACTGGCTGGAGTCAACGTCAGATGGTCATCCTCAACGGCTCTCCTGGTGTCTCCTGTGCTTTTCCGTGGATGTCCCCTTTCTCTTGTGGATGCAAAGCAATCGGTTCTAGGGAAGTGTCTATAAGTGTGTGTGTGTGTGTGTGTGTTGGTGTTACTGAAGAACTGAACTATCGCTTTGAACTGTGTGTGAGATCACTCCCTGCTTCATTCTCTGCTGTTGTTGCTTCGCTTGAATAAAAGATTCAACCTCTTTTGTCTTCTTTGTGTGACTGTGACAGCTGGAATGTATTGGGTAAATGTGTTTCCATCTTAGTTTATACATTGGTGTCTAATCGGATAAACCTTTTTATCCTTATTATTCTCCTTATTCTGTATTTCCACCTGGGGGTACTCATCTCAAGGCCCTCAGACTATGCAGTGCCACTGACGCGATCCGAGACCAGCGACGAGATGATCCCAAGGTTTTCTGGACCAGGCCTTATCCTGAGCAGCTGCTGTGGTGGTCTTCATGGAGTGAGAGCATGACTGACTCCTGTGATGCTCCAAGGACAGACGAGTCTTCGCTGAGGTCCAGCTTCCTGCGCCTAGACTGCAGCTCTGCACAAGACGTTTGGCCATAGGGGAAATGGTCGTGCCCAACTGAGCCAGGTTTCTCTCGAGGTTTTTTAAAATCTTTGCTTTCGCCAATTGGTGAAGTTTTTTCCTCGCCGCTGTTGCCACTGGCTTGCATGGTTCGGGATCTGTAGAGCTGCGCATCGATGGATTGCTATTCAGTGTTTGGACTCTCAGTAGTGATTATTAACCCACACTGAAGTGAGCTAAACTAAACTGAACTTAATCTCTGAAACTGAACTGACACCGTTTCAATTCACTATAACCTTCCATGTGAAGCTGCTTTGACACAATCTACATTGTATAAGCGCTATACAAATAAAGATGAATTGAATTGAATTAATCAGTTGTGTGCAATATATTTTTTTATGCACATTTTCTAAATATATATGCATCTTGGCATTTCAGTTAAGCAGTTTTTATGCAATATTGCAAAATGCACATATGTTGATGAAAACATAGAAACTGAGCTGTGCTGTGTGTCAACCTACAGTAGATGCACGCAGTGTGACCTCATTTTGCTCTGACGGAATTATTTGTATAGCTGCATTGCTCTCTGTAGTGTTCTGCAGTGGTTTGTTTGATGCTACCTCACGTTTTTTTTAGGTTTCACCATACGTATAGGCTCACAAAGGTCATTCACATTCCTGTGATACAGGCTTTAGCTGCAAAGTGCCTGATGTGTCTCACTGTCTATTTGACAGCATGGAGATTTCTACCAAATATATCATTGTGGGTTCTCAGAACACACTATCCAATTTCAGTGTGGCCGGCCTCATCATATTTTTCTTTCATAGTGTAATTATCTCCATATCACTGAGAATGCAGCTTTTACTGACAATACCACATATTTGGCCAGGATATATTTGATGATAGATCTGAATGATGCTTGGATGCTTCCATGTGTAATGGAGGCCAGCTAGTGAGAGCTGTACATATAATCTTCATTCTTTTGAACTCCAAACATGCATTAGCAAGATGCTAGGATGTAGTCTTAGAAGTGGACTTGCCTCCAATGCAGAAATCTCTGGTTTAAATCTTGCTCAGAAAAACCAGATAGGTTATATTGTTAATATGTGGTTTATGTAAGGTAATTCAAAAGAGAGACCAGTTAGTGAGAGACATAACCATTACTCCAATAATCTCAAGAAGCACACTAGTGACAGGCTCTAGATTAGTGGTGGGGAATTATGTTTATGCATGGAGGATCTGCAACTTAAAGCTTGCAACCAATATGCGATAGCCACAATTGTAAACTATGTACGTATACGTAATATAACATGTGTAGCTTTTGTTCATGCCCTGAGTGTCCATTGGAATATTTATAAGAATTCCCATTGGCCTGATAATACTTTAGGCAACAGCAGCATCACTTTCACAATCGCCTTCATGTAAGATACATAAAGCACAATTCTCTCGTTCATTTCCTCAACACAAGTGGCAAATCGCTCCGGTTACTAAACTAACCCTCGTTCCCCGAGGGAGGGGGGGCATAAATGCTATGTGGAAACTTCAACTATGGGGATTTCATCAGAATCCAATCATCTGAAAGAGTATATAAATGGGCCAATGAAATGCCAATGAGTTGGCAGTGTCAGCATGCACAGCTGGCGCTACTTACAATCAATTTGGAATATAAGTGCAGTGTATGCCAAGCTGAGGCATCCTTTTCTAGCTGAATAAACTTTCACGCCCAACAGCTAAGGGGCAATCAGTGTGGCGAAGGAACATAGCATTTCCGTTCCCCCCTCGGGTAACGAGGGTTACTTTAGTAACCGGAGCGTTCCCCTTCGGGAGGGGAACTTTAATGCTATGTGGAAACTTCCACTATGGGGAAAGTATGGAAAACGCCACAATGATTGAACCTTACCTTGGCCACAATGAGAGGTTACCAGAGGCGTTGTCTTCCAACATGTTCCCTGGCCCTTACTTTATTTCACTTCATCAGAAGTTTTACAGATTTAGATATATTTTTCGGGAGTCGTAATGCATCTAGTTAATTTCTAGGAATTTTAATACGACAGTACATTGGGAAAGCATGCAGTCCCGATAGGGAGGATGCTGTGGAGACCACCTGTTGCCCAAGTGGGGAGACCTGGTTGCAAGAAGGCATATGGACGAGCCCTGAGAAGGGGGAGAACTCATATGAAAAAGAGACGGTTAGCGGGGAGGGAAGACACAAGCCCGCCTAGGAGGGGGTCTACATCATGGCTGATTAAGCATATGGGATTGCCAGCAGGGATCGCACATAGCAGGCACCTATACCCAGAACGCAGGCTGACCAGCGGGCATGACAACAACGTAATGGGCCAACACCTGACTCCTCAGCTGAGTCAGTACCTGGAGGCCTCGCAGAAACTCTGCAGGGTTCGCCAAGTAGGGAACTCAACTGACAAAGCAAGAAAGCGCACGTATGTCTGTGTTAGAGAGTAAGGCGCAGCAAGCGTTTTACAACACCTAACCGAATTTCCTCATTCACCGGGGTTTCCCAGCACACGTGAGGAAATCGGCTCCCCTCAAAGTGTCAGGTCCTCTGTCTGATCACCTGGGGGGGGGGGGGGGGGGTTCTTTTCTGTTCTGTATTGTTTACATGTAGTTTTAGCACGTGTTTTGATCATTCTCTCTGCACGCTTGCTTTTGACACGTCCCCACCCATCTTCCTAATTCCTTCCTATTATTCAATTAAGGCGCGATTTCACTCACCTGTTCTCCTTGTTTTGCCATAATATCCCCTCTATTTAGTTTCGCTCTTCTTTTGTTGTCCTTTGTCAGATCGTTGTCGCGTGTATGTCTCTTATCAACGTTCTGTCAGTTTCGCTAGCCCAGCCGGTCCCTGTTGTGTTGTGCTGTTTTGTGCCTGTCTCCCGGTCAGTTATTCCTTTATTTTTGCTGCCTTTTCACCCCTCTCTGTCTTCTCCAGGCCCGGTTCCTGTTTTGTTTCATCTCCGTGATTTGGGTGATTGTCTCCGATCTCTACGATCGGTATTTCCGTCCCGCACCTGTCCTAGTGTTCTTGCTCTCCTTCTCAACTCTGCCGCCCGCCGGATCCAGAAAACCGTCGTATCGCCCCCTGCCGAGTGAGAGAACAACTACAGCCTGAGTATATTTTCTCTCCTCTATGGAGTGGTTTCTGTTGACTCGGATCCAGAAAACTGTTGTATCGCCCCCTGCCAAGTAAGCGAAGAACTACAGCCTGAGTTTATTTTCTTCCCTCTACGGAGTGGTTTCTGTTGACTATTTTTGGGACTCTTTTTCTTCTAGTTGAACTTAGTTTTGTTTTATTTCACTATTTATTTTTCCCGAGGCGTTTATAGAACCCTTTAACTATTTTTTGTCCTCTTCGGAGCAGTTTTTGTTTCAGATTGTGATTTTTATTCCTCCTTGTGTTTGAAGCCCTTTTGGGTATTTTTGTTGCTAATAAATTTTTGAAAGACCTGCTCTTGTGTCCATTCTACTCCTTGACACAAATATTAAAAAATCTCACAATGTAGTAGGTGTCGTCCCAGCCCGCAGCTCTATAATGTCTGTTAGAGAGGCGCCATGTGCTAACGCCCAAGAGGATGCACGCTCCGAGTGGAGTGCATTCTCACTCCTGGGGGACATGGCTCGCCCTGGCTCTAATAAGCGAGGGAGATGGCATCCACTGATAGTGGGTATGTTCCAACCTCTGTTTGGATACGGCACTTCCCTTCTGCTGAACACCATAACAGATAAAGAGTTGCTCAGAGTATCTAAAAGCTCTGTGTACGGTCCGTATAATACGCAAAGCGCGAACAGGACACAGCAATAAAGGGGCTGGGTCTGCCTCCCTCAGTGGGCAGCGTTTGCAGGTTTACTATGTAGTCTGAAAATAACGGCTTGTAGGAACCTAGGGCACCTAGGTGGGCCAGGGTCTCAGGAAAAATGTGAGAGTAGGGCGGCTCAAAACGCTGGCACATTTCACTGACCAAAAATGCCTTCAGATACAGCCCATTTGACTGATGCCAACGTGACCAGCAGAGCTGTCTACCTGGACAGAATCTTAAAGATACTGAGTCGAGTGATTGAACGGACCTCTCCTAAGTGAGATCTCAAAGTGGGTATGAGAGGGGAACAGGATAGAATAATATCCACGTCTCGCGCCTCTGGGAACTGGATGATGAGGCGATGCTTTCCCAGCGTGCGTCCTCAAAGCGGGGATGATCGAAATGCCAACCCCTCAGTGCGGAGGGGACAGCCTTAGCTCCAGCCAACTGAAGGAGGATAGCATCTAACTGATCTAGCATGTCGGGGGTCCTTCTCGGGAAAAGTATACCACACAGTGAATAGACTCCACTTCAGGGCATAGGCATGCCTCGTAGAGGGTGCTCTAGCCTGAGTGATGGCGTTAACCACCTAATCAGTAAGTCACCTTAGTTCTCCGCGCTCCATCTATGGACCACACGTGAGGTTTCATAGATCTGGGCGCGGGTGTCAAACGTTGCCTGTCCCAGAGAAGAAGCTTCTTCCAGGGGATGTGCCAGGGAGGGGCCATTACGAGAAGAGAGCTGAAATACAAGTTCGATTGAGCTAGAGATTCACAATACATAGATCTGTTCCTCGTCCTTCCTGACTTACACAGTATCTGTATCATGTAGGCTCACTGGAGAAATGCATATTACGCACGCCCAGGGGCCAGCTGTGTAGCCAGTGGAACTCTTGTTAGACAGTCGGGGGTGGAGTCTCCATTTCACAGGTGAAACTGCCGTGAGAGCACATCAGCTGCACGTAGCCAGTGGAACTCTGGTTAGACAGTTGGGGGTGGAGTCTCCATTTTCCCAGGTTAAACTGCCGTGAGAGCTTATTGGCTGCACTACGCCGCGTATGACTCTGGGGGAGCAGACGGTGAGCGAGCCGAGACATGCGGCAAAAGCACCGATAAAAAATGGCGAGACAGTGGCTGCATATGCTCCAGGAGCCTCTGAAATATTATCAGTGGGACTACAGTTTTCTGTCAAACTCTCTCAGACAGGTCAACATCAGCTGGGCGCGCTCTCGGAGGAGCGTGGAAGTATGGAGACATGAAGTACACGTCCTTCAGGTCTATTGCTGCAGACCAATCCTGAGGACGAACGCACTAGGGGATGCACTTCTGTGTAAGCATTCTATGCTTGTGAAGACAGCTTGTGAAAACAGCGGTTCAAAACAGATCTAGGATTGGCCATAGCCCACTGCTCTTTTTTGGGTACGATGAAGTACAGGCTGAAAAACCCGCTCTCCATCTCGGCTGGAGGGACCGGCTAGATTACATCTTTCACCAGGAGGATTCTCTCGCAAGACAGGGGCAGGCACAGGGCTGGGGGGGTGAATCCACCAACGGTGTTGCCGAACAGGCCAGCCTGGGTTATGGGCAAGTTAAGAAAGCGAACTTTGTCAACTTTGCGCATATCTTTTCTCCAGGTTTAGCCAGAGATGGACCACCAGCCATCGTCTTTCCAGGGCACACGCAGCGGACTTGTGGTCCGTAGAGCTCAGTCAGTTGCAGTGCGGGGCTCATGTAACAAGCCTGGGTCGGAACCACCCTCGTGCAGCTGGGCCAGCACCTGCGCTTGGTAGCGCTGGTAGGTGGCCCTAGCGTGCAGGGTGGAAGCAACCTGGCCCGCGGCTGTGTGGGCTCTGGCTCTGAAAGAGGCAGATAACCAACCCGCCATGGATGGGAGATGAGGCTGACTCCACCAGGAAGAGGCACCACGAGGGCCCGCAATTGCACTCTTAATCTAAGGAATCGACTTGTACCTCCTGGCTGCTCCACCATCAAGGGTGGTGAGGGCGGAGGCGTACGCAGATTGGGCAGAGAAAGGTGCCCTCCAAGACTGCGTGAGCCTACTGTGCACTTCCAGGAAGAAAGGGGACGGGAGGCTAGAAGGTCTTGCCTTCTTAATCCTCCACATACACCCATCTAGTCAGTCCGGCCGTGGGGCTGGGGGATAAACCATCTCCAGGCCCACGGCCGAAGCAGCCCGGGAAAGCACGGTTATCGGATCTTCTTTCTTGATCCGCACTCGTTACCCCAGAGGGAGGGAGCAGGTTCAAATCCTTTATCAGACAATGTCAGCCTTTCCTCTGATGCAGTGATGGACATTTGAGCCTTGGTGTCATCAAATGAGAGGGCGACCATCCAAGGACGGAGCGCTTCTCTCGATCGAAGCTTGGATGGAGCGCGTGGAGGAGTGAGAGGTTCGAGGGCGGCGGATTTACTCCCACTGTAACCCTCAGATCTGCCTGAGTGCCCACCACAGAGCGGGGGACGAGCAAGAGTGAGCCATGATCATAACTGCGCAACAGACATGCCACCGCAGTGTTGGCATGCACTGCCCGTGAGCATCGCATTAACATGCTGGACCCCCAGACATGAAACGCAGTGCTCGTGTCCATCATCCAGGGACAGGAAACCACCGCATCCAGAAACACACAGTCGGAGCGACGTCTTGAAAAAGACGCTCTGCACGACCGCTTTGCTCTTTTAGGAAATTCGCAACAATACATATCGCACTGTGGAGGACCGGACCCAAAGAACGCCAAGCAAGGGAGAACCCAGCTCGACCGTCTGCTGCTGCGTATCACACACTCTGGACCGGGAGAAGCAGCCCGCTTTCTTGTTCTCTCTCTGTCGTAACAGTCAGAGAAAACCCTCATCGACTCTCTTAGAAGCTTCGTGAAAGAATCTGAAGCGAAAGAATGCCTCAGCTTGGTACGCGCTGCGCTTATATTCCAAATTGATTGCAAGTAGCGCCAACTGTGCATGCTGATGCTGCCAACTCATAGGCCATTTATATCTTTCAGATGATTGGATTCTGACGAAATCCCCATAGTGGAAGTTTCCACATAGCATTGAAGTTTCCCTCCCGAAGGGGAACTGTAGTTTCTTTTACACCAGAGTGACAGTGTGTGCTCAAGTGTTTGTGCTGGCAGTATGAGACATTAAACTGTGCATGCTATATGGAAAGCTGGATGATTCTGTATGATACGCTTCTTTCTCTCACACAGCATAAGCCTTCTTTTTGGTGTGCATTAATACATCAAGACTGTTTTTTTTAACAAACATATCACTTATTTACTAAAAAACTTATTTATATTAAACTTGCACTTATTTAAACATATTTATTATAATTAAAACAGCATGTGTGTTGTCAATTTGCTGGTGTTTTTTGCACGTTTTCTTAAATTGCAGCACATTAAGCTCTCTCGGCCACCATACACAAGGCATCTGAAAAAAAAAAAACAGCATGCAAAAAAGAAAACATGTTTAAAAAGACACCTCGCATCTTAAAACACACATTAGGTTTGAATGGTGCTAACATGACTTGTTGAGCTGTCCTGAACCAATCTTGCCTACCCCTGCCCTAATGCCTTGTTTCCACTGGGTGGTATGGTTCAGTTAATTACAGTACAGTATAGGTCACCTTGATCAGAGTTGCACCTCCACTGCTAATGGTACCAATGTGGTAGACATGTTGTGCAGCAGAACTTTGCAGTGGATAAATAAAGCCATATGGGTCAATTACATATCACAACATTAGTGAACTCTAGTTCATTAATTCAAATATAGACATTGCGAAAGCAAGTTTCACCACTAATGCTTTCCACATGTTTTTATATGTCCTTGTAAACAACAGTAGCAGACACACACTAGATTATGTTCTTGCCTCTTGGCTTGTGGCTGTTTATCACAAGAAAATGACATGGTTTGTTTGAGGTTGATGATGGCTCATTTGTGTGCAGTGTCAATGTATTACATTGTCATGTCATTCCCCTGGCTTGGTACACTTGCTGGTGATGATTCTCTATAAACCAATAATTTTTACCTGTGAGGCTAGCTCTAACCTTTTGGTGCAGTTCTGTTGTGCTAGGCACCTTTTGGAAAAGTGCCAAAAAGTTGTACAGTACGATTTGCTTTTTTTGGTACCTGACAGTGGAAACTAACATACAGTAAATGTGTACCATTCAATGGAAACTGGAGAAAAGAAGCTACAGTCTTAAAAAGTAGTGTAACTGCCTCCCATGGGTTACACAAGCTTGGGGAATGAACAAGTGTGGTTTTGGGGCAAGGCTTACTAATTCTGAGTGCCCATTTTCAGTTTGTTTCACACCTTTTCACAGAGCTTTGGTGCTATTGTGACTTCAGAGCATTCATGTACTTCATCACCATGACAACTGACTATTTCTGTATAACTTCATGTGTCAGTACTGAGATTTTATTGTAGAACATGAATTATGTTATTAATTCTGTGTCAGTATCCTGAAAACACACTTTTGAAGAATGTATTTTAATCAATGAAAATCTAAAATGGCTCACAGCAGCAAGATGTTTCCTTTTTGGCATGATGTCCCAGGAGAGAAGATCCTCATTAGATCCTCGAGCCTGGGGCTCCCTCTCGTTTGTAAGGTGAGAGGAGAGTTTGAGCTCAGGTAGGTCTCAAGAACTCCCCTGCTTATTATATGCTAATGGAAATTAGGAATTGCTGATTAAGAGCTCATTAATGGTGACAATTTGGTTTGATCAATTCATCTATGTCACATGTCTTTGGACTGTAAGTGGAATCCTGAGAACCTGGGGGAAAGAACATGTAAACTTCTCACAGAAATGTCTACTGGCCAGGTAAGAATTTGAACCAATGATGTTCTTTCATTGAGATAACAGTGCTAACCACATGCCGCCCTGTCAAGGTAAGGAGGGAGGAGTAGGGGTGAAAGGGGGATTCTTCAAGACGAAGATAACTATGGTAAGAATCTCTGATTATTTATAGTGAGTTAGGAATCATCCGATTGGTAAATCCTACATAATGCACGACCAGCGGTGATCAATCATAAGCACATGATCTCAAAATTAGTTTATAAATGAACTTCACTTCAAGAGTTCACACTTAGCTAATGATTGATAATGAAGCATGCTTGTCATGCTGTCCCAGGAGAGAGTCCCGAGCTAATAAGATCTTCAAGCCTGGGGGTCCCTCCCGTGTGTAAGGCGAGAGGGGAGTTTGAGCTCAAGTAGGTCTCTAGAACTCCCAAAATGCCTTTTAGCTTGGGACAGCAGCCGCAAATTGAAGAACCCCCCAAAAGGCAAGGAGATCAATGCGAGGGGATTGACTCCTGTGGGAGTCGAAGCTCGGGGTAAACTCCTGTGGGAGTCAGACCTGCGGGGCTAGTCTCCTGCTGCAGTTGGGACTGGGAGGGGGCAGTGGAGACTCCTGTGGGAGGGGGCCGGGGACTCATGTGGTAGTCGAAGCTCTGGGAACAACTCCTGCACGAGTCAGAGCTGAGGAGTGAGGGCCTATGCGGAAGAATGGAAGAAAGTAGCTGCAAAGCTTGTTGCTAGAAGGAAGGAAAGTGGCAAAGAGACTGAAAGGGAAAGAAAGGAAAGCGGAGAGACTAAAAACTTGTAGGAAGCAGAGCACTCGATGCTGAAGGAAAAAGAGTGGAAGACTTCTAAACTAAAAGGAAGTGGAGCCACTGATGAAGGAAGAGAAGGAGCAGAAGGCTCAACGCTAGGGGTTGCAGGATCGCTTCTTCAGCAGAGTGTGGCTGCGATGAAGCTGCTTCTTCGAGACGAAGATAACAAAAGTAAGAAACTCTGATTATTATGTGAGTTAAGAATCATCCAATTGGTGAATCATGTGTTGCTAATGCAGGACAGGATCAATCATAAGCATATGATCCTCTCGAAATTAGTTTATAATAAACTTTACACACACGCAATCTGCCATTATTTACGCAACTTTCACTCGTTTCAAACCTGTTTGAGATTATTTCTTTTACTGAACGCAATGGAATATACTGAAGAATGTTGTGAACAAAACACAATCATATATTTTGTTCTTACTAAGGATGTCAACTGTTTGTTGTTTTACATCATTTTTTTCAGAATAGCTGAATATTTTGTGTTCAGCTGAATAAAAAAATTCATAAAAGAACAACTTGACTTTGAATAAATTATGAGGAAATTTTAATTTTGGGGTGAACTATCCCTTCAAACATAAAAGGACAGTAGACTGTGTGGGTTTTGTGCTATGAGAGAATGTAAATTTACATGAATTGGTGACAAAATCTCAAGGGTGGTACCAATGCTGGCATGCTTCTGTTAGGTAAAGATTCAGAAAATCTGACTTACATGTTTAACCTGGATGCTTTGTGTTAATTTAAACTGTAGCTACTAGCATGTCAATATTTCATTACCCATTTCCTATTCATTAAAGATGGAACTCTACTCTAAAGTGTTACCTCATTTCAGTTTGGCATAAAATTTGTATTATAATGTTGCAAAATATTTGTTCCTTTGTTGTTATAATGACAAAGAGATGAATAATTATTAGAGAAAAAAAATATGTTTATTGGACAATTTATTATGTAAAAAAAGAAATGAAACAAGCATTCAAGGGGAAATTTCAGCATTGACATTAAACAAAAACAAATAATAATAATAATAATAATAATAATAATAATAATAACAATAACAATAACAATAACAATATGAATATATTGTTTTTCAGAGCCCATGGTCAATCTCATCCAGAATAATCAGATGCTATGACTGATATTGTTGATTCTGATGTTTCTCAAGCAGCAGATTGAAGTCACTCTTTTGCTGACATTTGATGGAGTTAAGCGTGGTATTACTTGGTAGTCACTCTTTTGCTGACATTTGATGGAGGTTAAGTGTGGTATTACTTGGTTAAGAGAGGCTGAACTAAAGAAGCAGTGAAATCAGCCCTTAGACCCAACCTGCTCCAGTCTGTCTGATTCTCTGGCTAGGATAGGGCTGATCCCCCTGAAGCTTGCATAAGGCTTTTTTGATGTTCCACTTAGCACTGGCGAGGTCCCTGTATCCATGGGGCAAATATAATCAGCTGATTCATCCATCTTGAGCTTTCTCAACTGTCTGAAGTGAGTAAAACCAAGCTTTTTTGGCTAGAACAGAAAAAAAAGTAAAACACTTTATAAGTGATACATAGAAGACCATAGATAATTTCAATGACAGTGTTTGGAATATCATACCCTGACTTTCGCAGTGGTGGTAAGGGGAGCATGCCCACTGGCGTTGGCAAACTCTCGTTTCTCCTGCTGTGCCTGGAGCCCAACCAATGTGTTGAAATTGGAGGCCAGGTGGCGTCTCAGGAGAGTCTTGGGTGGAGGGATGTTGAGCAACAATGCCAAGGTCTCCGAATGAAAACGAGGGTTCTAGGATCTGAAAACAAAAACACAAACATAAAGAGATTTTTCACCTCAAAATATTTAAAACACGGACTTTGCTCTGTAAAAAAACATTTTGAAATTAAATATTGTATTTTTATTACTTTATTTCTTATTTTTAAGTATATAATTAAGTCTTCATGAATCAGAACAATGAGTGTTTGGTCTTGTTAGCTGTAAATATCCAATATTATCTAGCTTTATGTTTTTTATGACATTTGGAACTGAAAAAAAAGGTTGAAAACTCATCCACAGTTTTGCCCTCTTTGTTCAGTGCCACCATTTTCAAGTGAAATTACAATACTTACACAGTGTGTAAATCTGCCAACAGATTGTGTATCAGACCCCTTACTAGATATCTGTAATTGGATTATAAATTGCTTTACGAGAAAACAAGTAGTTTGTGTGGTGCTCCTACATATGTATGTAGCCCCTGGGACTCACAATTAGGCCTCCCATGAACACCACTGCCTCTCAGGTTTGGAGCATATTCAGCCAGATCCACCGACCTCAACCACTCCATCACACGATGGTTGGACCACTGCACCACCTCAGAAGGAGATGTCTTGTACTGCAGAAAAAAATATTTTAATCTAGTTTTAAACAGTGAATTCTAACAAAATGTTTATTTAAGGAGATATTTTACCTCAAAATGTAAATTTACTAAACTATGCCTCTCCCTCAAGTAGTTTCAAACCTAGTTTTCCTTTTTTTTTAATAAAATTCTGTTTTATATTCTGTTTAAAATATGAAACCATTACTTCCAGTCTTGGCAAAACAAATAATATGGAAGTTCAATGGTTACTGGTTTTCAGTTTCCTTTTCAGGTTTTGGGGGAACTATTCCTTTAAATGGAAAACAGTTTCTAAAATCATTCATTCATTCATTCATTTTTTTGTCGGCTTAGTCCCTTTATTAATCAGGGGTCGCCACACCGGAATGAACCGCCAACTTATCCAGCATGATTTTACGCAGCGGATGCCCTTCCAGCCGCAACCCATGTGTGGGAAAGTTTCTAAACATCATAAAACCATATAAAACTTTCGAGCAAATAAATCCATCATGACAAACAGAGCAAGAACAAAGTTCTATGAAAGTTCAATCATAACTCCATTACTATAAAATACTGTAGTGTGGTGTTCATTCTTAAAGATCCTTTCAGAGAACAATCCCAAGAAGAGAATATTTGTTCTTGCGCTTACAAATGTTGATAATAAATTGTTGAATACTATTAGGTCATACCATTTTCAGTGGTCACTAGTTTTTTTTTTTCAACTGCTTACACACAAATATTTTCTTGTCACATGATTTCTGAAAAATTTCACTCAAAATGCAAAAACTACACCTCAAATCTCTAAAACCAGAAGCTATTTCTCAGCCTTGGACTAATTCATTCATTCTTAGTGCCTTTATTAATCTGGGGTCGCCACAGCAGAATGAACCCGACAACTTATCCAGCATATGTTTTATGCAGCGGATGCCCTTCCAGCTGCAACCCATCACTGGGAACCATCCATACTCATTCACACACATACACTATGGACAATTTAGCTTACCCAATTTACCTATACCGCATGTCTTTGGGGAAACCAGAGCACCCGGAGGAAACCCACGCAAACACGGGGAGAACATGCAAACTCCACACAGAAACGCCAACTGACCCACCTGGGGCTCAAACCAGCAACCTCTTGTTGTGAAGCGATTGTGCTACCCACTATTGTGCTACCCACTGTGCACCCTGCTGCCCTGCCTTGGACCTTGGATTTTTTTTTCAAACACTACACACAAATCAAAAATCACAGTTTACATGGTAGACTCTGAATCAGATAGCAACAAGAACAAACGCCTAACATTGCAGACGGTGTCCGTATCCCTCAAAGTGGTTTGTTGAATTAAATGTTTAGAGATGGTGTGACCAAAGTCCCTGTAAGAAGTCTATAGTTTTGGTGTGACACAACATGTACCTGTGCGACCCTTTGATGTAGGCCTACCCCTTGATGCTTCTTACATCCCTGTCGCAGCATCAATATTAGGCACCGAAATTCATGTGCTGATTCTGTGATTCCGCTTGTGAGAGACTGTTCTCACTCTCAGGTCATATCATTCAAAATCCCCCGAAAATGTCAACAGACCAGCATGTCTTAGCAACTGGATGAATGTAAAGGAGGACTAAGCTAAATTGTTTCTACTTTATAATTAATGTTCTCAACTCATAATACAACTTTACAATGAGTGCAATTATTTGTATTCAATACTTAATTGTTATAATTTTTCAATTTCCATATTTGCAATGCCTGTATTTTGGAATTTTTTTGCAGTCCACTTAGAATCCAACATGGAAATAATTGTTGTTTGTTATTGGCATTGATTGTTTTGAAATTCAAATGGCACTTACATGCCTGTGTTTTTATTTCTGTAATACATATGGATTTCAGGTGACGCAGTAGGTAGTGCTGTCGCCTCACAGCAAGAAGGTTGCTGGTTCAAGCCTCGGCTGGGTCAGTTGGCGTTTCTGTGTGGAGTTTGCATGTTTCCCTGCGTTCGCGTGGGTTTCCTCTGGGTGCTCTGGTTTCCCCCACAGTCCAAAGACATGTGGTACAGGTCAATTGGGTAGGCTAAATTGTCTGTAGTGTATGAGTGTGAATGAGTGTGTGTGGATGTTTCCCAGGGATGGGTTGCGGCTGGAAGGGCATGCACTGCGTAAAAACGCGCTGGATGAGTTGACGGTTTATTCCGCTGTGGCGACCCCGGATTAATAAAGGGAATAAGCTGAAAAGAAAATGAATGAATATGGATTTCAAGCCAGCAGTTTGAAGATCTTGATCGTTTATTGTATGTTGTTTACATGAAGAAATCTGTGTTACAAGTTGAACAAAAATTCTGATAAACAATCACATTTTGAATTTTTCTAGGTTTCTTTGTCTTGAGTTTACATTAATTTTACATTTAAATGGCCAAAATGACAAGTTTCAGTCTTTTAATTGCGGTTAATCGTGATTAATTGCAACAGAAAGTGTGATTAATTTGTTGTTATTTTTTTCATCGATTGACAGCACTACCTAAAACATAAAATCTAACAAGAAGCTACTTTCTTTACTTTTCCAAACACAACCAATCAAAATGCTACACTTATCCACCAGATCACACAAACACACACACACACACACACACACACACACACACACACACACCTTACATGTGCAAACACTAATTTCTTACAGTACCTAATCACTAACCAATCACTGCTTTACTCTAGTATAAGCCAAAGGTGATGGGACACCAGGCTATTATGCTCCAAAAAATAAGTCTACCTATTACTCCTCTCAGCAGATTACTGTCACTGTAAAACATTGATTGAAGTGTAGACATATGCCTGAAGAGCAAAGAGCCTTACATTTAGAACAACATTGTTGACATGCTATATCCAAAAGTGTTATATTATGAAAGAAGTGTTTGCCATTTGATGTCAATGCTACATTCTGATGTGTGTTTAAAGGTGACATTTTTTTTGAAAATTTGTTTAAGCAGTTGGAAAAAAAACTGTCAAGTGACTTAAAATTAACAACAAAAAAAGCAAACAAAAACTAATAAAGAAAAAGCTAATACAACTCAGCGTCATAATTTATTCATGAAATTACTAAGACATTCAGAGATTATTATAATTCAAGGGTCAAGTGCGCATTACCATAATGATGATGTCAAACGAATCTCAATAAAACATGTTATCCCTCAATAGGGAATTTAAACATTTAAAAGCAAATTGGTTTGTAATAAGTAAAGAGGGCAAATGCTGATTGTGGAGTTGAATCATTCTCTTGTGAAATCTTGAGAGATTTTGTGTGCCCTTGTATTTGTATGGCTTTGTGGATGTAAGTCAAGTGTTGTAGTTTTGCTCATATATATATACACAGTACATACATACAGTTGAAGTCAGAATTATTAGCCCCCCATTGATTTTTTTTTCTTTTTTAAATATTTGCCAAATTATGGTTAACAGAGCAAGAAATTTTCATAGTACGTCTGATAACATTTTTTTTTCTTCTGGAAAAGTGTTATTTATTTTATTTCAGATAGTATAGAAGGCAGTTTTAAATTTTTTAAAAACATTTTAAGGTCAGAGCCCCCCTGTTTATTTTTTTCCCCAATTTATGTTTAATGGAGAGAAGATTTTTTCAACACATTTCTAAACATAATAGTTTTAATAACTCATTTCTAATAATTGATTTATTTTATCTTTGCCATGATGGCAGTAAATAATATTTTACTAGATATTTTTCAAGACACTTCTATAGAGCTTAAAGTAACATTTAAAGGCTTAACTAGGTTATTTAGGTTAACTAGGCAGGTTAGGGCAATTAGGCAAGTTATTGTGTAATGATGGTTTGTTCTATAGACCATCGAAAAAAAAATATATATAGCTTAAAGGGGCTAATAATTTTGTCCTTAAAATGGCTTTAAAAAAATAAAAACTGCTTCCATTCGAGTCTAAATAAAACAAATAAGACTTTAAAAAAACATTATCAGACATACTGTGAAAATTTCCTTGCTCTGTTAAACATCATTTGGGAAATATTTTAAAAAGAAAAAAAAATCCAAAAGGGGGCTAATAATTCACTTCAACTGTATATATATATATATATATATATATATATATATATATATATATATATATATATATATATATATATATATATATATATATATATATATATATATATATTAATATATAATAGGCATATAACAGAAGCTCTATTATATAAACATTCATTGAATGCAATTCTGGATGTCTGTAGATTTTATTTAACTGCAATTTCTTACCTCATCCCCTGGTCTGCGTCTCAAGCAGTTTGGGTTAAACTTATTAACATGGAGGACATGGATTGCACATTTAATGCTCAGATGATGGAGTTGACTGGTGACTTTTAGAAACAAGAGGTCATTCTGAGAGAAAAGCATATAGTTTTAACATTTTACAAACTCATGTTAATCTCAATGAAAACATTGTTACACAGGGGTAAAATTAACTCCATCTTACCACTGTTAGGTACTGTAGCATGCGCCCATCAACCTTACTTTCATAAAACTGATCTTTGTACTGTGGTAAACCAATGTCATCAAGCCAACCTACAGCAAATAACGATGTGGAAATATATTGGAAGAACACATGCATTTATTTGAAATAGCAAACAGAAATAGATGAAACTTCATTAAACAAGCAGTTTAAAATATATATTTTCTACTGTATTGCAAGCCATTATTGATGGTGCAAGTTGTGATTCAGCTGTAGTGCATCTCTACAGAGGACAAGAGTTCAGCTTCATTACATTAAAAATATTAATATTAGTACATACGCATGACCCAGATATGATCCAGTTCGGAAGATTTCTCCATTGTCTTGTTACTGAATGCTCTCAGAGCCAGTTGCAATTTCTTTCTGTGCAGAGGATGTTTAACACAAATCTCCTGTTCAAAACAGAGCACAACACACATTACAAGTACTGATAATGCTTCAGATAAACTTTACTGTACAGTGTATATGATATGTGACTGGATACAGCAAAATGAGTCACAGTGACCAAAATTTGAACATTGAGATATAAATTCATATCAATGGAAGAAGAGATTATATGCTTAAAATGATATCCTATTCAAATTCATACCCTAATGGTTTGAAGGTATGCCCATTTGAATTAAGGTTGTCTGCCCTCTTTTTCCAATTAAAAACCTGAGTAAATCACGAGAAATTTTTTTTTTGCCTAATTTTTGCTGCTATCCTTCAAAATCTATTGCATTTAAAGGGATACACTATTTATTTTACAGTTTAAGCTGTACATATATACAAATGCTATTAAACCAGGCTGAAGTTCAAATTATTTTAACGTATTTATTTGAATAAATATTCACAAAGCACTTTTACAAAGATTTACTAAAATCAAAAAGGTTGGACAGAGGTGCTACATTTTAACAGTGTTAAAGAATTCATAACGGAGATACCAACAGTTAAATATTAGGTTAAAATAAATTGTATTGGGTGAGAGAGAGGCCATAGACAGACATATCTTGTAAACAAAATCACATGGCTGTCCATTGTTAATTTACAACCTTTACTGCAAACGGCACGTGTTTTGGCTAACTCATCATCTCGATCCATGCTAACTGTTTCCACACACACTGCTTCACAACTACACATGATCTTAACTTCCTCAACGTCACAAGCTGTTCAACATTTTCATCATCCGAGTGATTCTTATCCACAGTACATTATCTACCCTACACAGTTTTCAATCTTTCTGAAGTGATCTGCTGGCTTGTTTACACAGTCTGACAGGAGGATGGCTGGACCAATCGCATGCCTGTCAGTTTGAAATGGGATTTCCCTTTTATAGGATACTTGGAATACAGAGAAAGTGACGAGAGGAGTTGAGAAAAGCAATGTTTCCCAACTAATTTAGTAAAATTTTAATATTAGTTTAATTACCTTCACTCAATGATCTGGACTACTGAACTCCGTAAGATTATTTTTGAATATCTATTCTTAGAAATTAGCTAAAAAAAAAAAGAAAATTAGATGTTTTCACATTATCAGCCTGTATCCTAAAATAGAACGGTGCAATTTCCGACTCATTTCACCAGATCGCGTCACATATATACGTGTCACTCATCTGTCTGGAATACTTGACTCTGATTGGCCAGTCACGGCATTCCAAGGTATGT
The DNA here is from genome assembly GCA_903798195.1 of Danio kyathit. Taxonomy (NCBI): domain Eukaryota; kingdom Metazoa; phylum Chordata; class Actinopteri; order Cypriniformes; family Danionidae; genus Danio; species Danio kyathit. Next base: position 47,379,800 of record LR812536.1, read on the forward strand.
TATTCAGGGATAACAACCGCTGAAACTAATAACACAGGCTCAATTCGGGTACCAAACGTCTTGAGTTATCAGTGAGTATGTTCACTTGCATATTTATATGCATGTCTGTCACGCCATAGTCTCACGTAGCCAGACCTGAGACTGATGGCTGAAAATCTGGGAACTTTGGCCGCTTTGAATGGTCAAGGACTGCCCACAATACTATTTGACTGACAGATTAACCAATAGATAACCTTATATTTTGTGTCGCGTCATGTTTATGGGCGCAAAAGTGTATGTAGCATAACAGCCCAGTCAGCATGCAATTATGTGTCATTCATTCACGACGGTCTTTAAAAGTTTACAACAATGATGCATCAATATCCTTAATGATCTGTCAGTAAAACAAATAGGAAATCAGTAGAATATATATGTAGAAGCAGACTGAGATGAACATTGTAGCTTATTTAATTTGATCGAACTTATTTCCAGGAGAACTCTTTAGGATTGCTATACGCTTGACTCCTAGAAATCTTGTATACTGCATTTAAACCAAACAGAGAAGAACCAAGGATCTGCTAAAGTGTTTCCAGAAAAGTGTGTCATATGCATCAGATGTTTAGCCACAGGGAAATATGTTTTTCCACCATTCATAGGTTTAACACTGATGTATATATTACAATTTTGAATTTAAAACAATTTAATAGTTACGAAACTAAAATGAAGGAACAAATCATCTCTTTGATAACTAAAAAGGAATATTAGAACCTATCGGTTTACAATATACCAATGGCCTGTTTTTCTAGTCTTTACTTGTGACAATGGTCAGGAATGGTGGAACATTATTGCCTTTTTAGCATAAGTATAGGACATAAACTAACCAGACAGTAATGTGTGAATTGAGGAGTGGGCGAAATAAAAAATAACTGTATTTTTTAGAAAGTGTTTTTTTTTTTTTTTGCATTTATTCTTGCCATAATAAAACATATATTTGTAAAGCAACCCATGTTCTCCTCTATTTAATATTTTAATAAACTTTAATAGGTAAAACTGTCCGAGATTTACAACAAAAGCAAGTGATGCATCAAAGTTTGATAAAAAAATGGTTATAAATGGTTATAAAAATCCTTATAATAATTAAAACAATTTATAAAATAATTTATAAAAATACCAAAAATCATTAGTTAAAAAATCCTAAATATTTAATGATATGACGTAGTTCCGGAAACGTTCTACTTCTCTGTTTATCCGTCTGACTTTACGGATTTTTTTTTTGACCACCCCTTGTCGTTTTAAAGAATATCACAACGGCGAACACAGCAAGTACTGTATAAAAGCCTCGTCCGTTTCGCAAGGTGCGCGCGCAGTCAGAGGAGGCGCTCGATGGGGTGCCAGGCAAAAGTATAAATCTAGCTTGAGGCTAAGACTAGTCATGCCATTGTTTTTTGACGCCATTTTGTGACTGAATGATACTGTATGCAGGTTAATATATGCTCCTTTCAGCCATTTTTGTTTCAGTAAGCTTTGCTTTTAACTAAAAAATAATAAATGATTACAGCTCAGAACAATGTTTTGAGTCTAATGTTTATGTTTTGAGGCAGGTAGCCATGTAATAAGTGGGACAAAGTCCAGGCAGTTCGTCACCTTGGAATTATTAGATTAGATTAGATTAGATTAGATTCAACTTTATTGTCATTACACATGTACAAGTACAAGGAAACGAAATGCAGTTTAGGTCTAACCAGGAGTGCAATAGCAGCAAGTGCAGGATACAGGTATAAGTTATAAAGTGCAGTTATAGAAAAACTATGGTGATATTTACAAATGGATGTACTATGAACATTATATACAGGTTGTGTTAGCTATGAACAGAGATTTACAATAGATGAATTATAAGGTTCTCTCTGCGTTCTGAATGATTTTGAGATATTGAGCTTCAAATTTTTTACTTTCCATAGTAAACAGTATGTGTGTAACATTTGTTTTTTAAATAAAAAGTCTTAAAATGTTAGCAACTTATAAAAAACATCCCATAATGTAAACAAGATGTCATTTAATAAGAATATGTCGATAACTCAATTTTGAAAAAAATGTCAGATAGAACCTTATAATTCTAAGGTGACGAGTTGTTATTGCAGAATAAAGCATTTCACTCCAATACAACACCCAATGAGTCTGTCAAGTTTTGTTCTGTGGTAACAATTGTCAGTATGTACTTAATTTTTGTGGTTGGTTAACAAATAGCACACAAGACAAACTATAGTTTAAAATACAATTTGATACTAATGAAAATAAACCTTCTCAAGCTCCTGAGGAGTTGCAGAGAGGAGGGTTTGTCCGCTATCCACCCACTGACGGGCCATACTGACATACTGACCCAAACCACAGTCCTCCAGCCAGCCACACACTTGCTCTGTTGTCCACTTAGGGAAGGGTGTTTGTGAACTGATTAAGACATGAAAACAATCACAGTTATTTATCATTACATAAGTAGCTCTGACTATGTTAATTCATGAAAGGAAATCTACCGAGATGAGCGTCCGGAATCAGGTGCTCGTGTTAGCCGAGGTCCAGCTGTAGCCCTGAACCCTCCTCTCTTAAACTGAGTGGGCTCCAAGTCATCTGACAGCACACCTGTCCTCTTCATTCTTTTTTTGGAAAGGAGGGATAAGGCAGAGATGAGTTAATTGTGTTTTCTTCTGCAGTAATGTCCCATCTGCATTGTTCATAAACAAACTCACTTTCCCCACAATTTGCGTATGCTGGTGTTTTTGACATTTTCCTGCGAGACAGGAGACTGCTGGCCTGAGTCAGCCCCAGAAGATACTGAAGAAAGATCAGAATTGGGTGTGTCCTTCATTTTTTCTGTAATCCCTTCAGAGAACAAAATTGGGTGAGGAAAAGCGAGAGAGTGTCAATAAGCATTATTAAGCAACAAAGTGTATTTTGCAAATTTATATATTAAACTCCAGTGTCAGCATGTTAACTAAATGCTAGTCCATTGTTGGCTGTTTCTTTGCACACTTTTTATATGCTGAGTTTCTTTGTATTGTTCTTAGTTTCTAAGAGTATGTTTTGACATGCTTTATTTTCATGCGTTTTCTAATTAATCATCTCCACTTAGGACTAGCTCTCTCTTATGTCTAAGTTCTTCCTACACTGCAGCATGTTGTTGTTTACCACATCTCCTGGAGTTCCTGGAGATCTACCTTCCTACAGAGTTTCGCTCCAACCCTGATCAAACACACCTGAATTAATTAACTAGGACCTGAATAGTACCTGCTAATTGCAGGCAGGTGTGATTGATATGCGTTGCAACTGAAATCTGCAAGAAGGTAGATCTCCAGGGGTTGAGATACAGGGTTGGCGCCCCTGCTCTAAACCAAACCATTGCCTTCATAGTAATAATAGTTCAGAAAAAGAAGGTAGATTTCCAGAAATAGGGTTGTACACCCCTGATGTAAACTATTGCCCTCATTAGAGTGTTGGAAAAGTATTAGTAAACTATTAGTTTAGGGTTAGTTTACGCTCAGACATAATTGCAAAGTTACTTCCCTGCTGAAAAATCCAGCTTAAACCAGCCTAAGATGGTTGACTGGTTTTAGCTGGTCGACCAGCCTGGTTTTAGAGGGGTTTTGGCCATTTCCAGGCTGGTTTCCAGCCATTTCCAGCCTGGTCTTAGCTGGTCAGGCTGGGAGTTGACCAGCTAAAACCAGCTTGACCAGCCAAAACCTGCTATGTCCAGCTTAAACCAGGCTGGTCAAGCTGGTTTTAGTTGGTTTAAGCTGGTCATTTTCCAGCCTGACCAGCTAAGACCAGGCTGGAAATGGCTGGAAACCAGCCTGGAAATGGCCAAAACCCCTCTAAAACCAGGCTGGTCGACCAGCTAAAACCAGCCAACCATCTTAGGCTGGTTTAAGCTGGATTTTTCAGCAGGGTTATAACCAGTAGAATGTTTGGTGGTGGAGCATTAAAAATAGCATGTTAATAGACATTAAGCAAGCGGTCTACTAACATTCCAAAAACTGATATTACACATGAAGTGGCAAATTAGCTGATCAATAGTCAACAGACTGCCTAAAATGTTAAATTGTGTAGAAATTACATTTGTTTGAGCTGTAAATTTGGCTTAAGGTAGAGTTATTTATCTACACTTATCTACATCAAACTAGTTATTTACATTTTACATATTTGTTTGTGAAGTATTCTTTATTGCCATTATTGTAATTTCCCATATTTACCAGCAAGCATTTTTAGTTTTAAAATATGTCTAATAGATGTCTAATAGATGTCTAAACATAGTCACTTTGACTAAAACAAGGCTAAATTTGGGCTGTCAGTGAAAATCCAATAGACGTCTAAGAATAGGCCAAAGACTAGTCATCAAATAAACAGAAATGAATGACTACACATATAAAGTTGATCTCATCTGTCTATTTGATGACTAGTTTAGTTTTGGGTTATTCTTAGATGTCTATTGACAGCCCAAGTTTAGCCTTGTTTTAGCCAAGCGGTCTACGTTTAGATGACTATTAGATGTCTATTAAACACAAACTTGTTTGCAGGGTTGTTAATTATGTATAAACTCCTCACATATGTTCTTGTTCATGATATTGCCAAGTACGATGCGATCCTAGATTAACATCTATGTTGATCCTGAAACATAATTTTTATTCGAAATTGTAGTACATACCTATTCCCTCCTCCTAAACCAGGGGTGCTCAACTCTGCTTCTGGAGATCTACCTTCATTTAGCTCCTACCTTGATCAAACACACCTGAACCAATTAACTAGGACCTGAACAGCACTTGATAATTATAGGCAGGTGTGTTTGATATGGGTTGCAACTGAAATCTGCAGGAAAGTAGATCTCCAGGAACAGTTGGCCACCCCTGCCCTAAACCCAACCATTACTGTAAATAATTCCCAAAATCAGAGGGGAATAATAGCTAGATAACAATTATTTAGAAGTGCATAAACCTAACCATACACCTAAACTTAACATAAACAGAAAATGTATACCTTAATTCTGATTGGCTGATAGGAATGTTGTTCCAGCCCTGCTGAAAAATCCAGCTTAAACCAGCCTAAGATGGTTGGCTGGTTTTAGCTGGTCGACCAGCCTGGTTTTAGAGGGGTTTTGGCCATTTCCAGGCTGGTTTCCAGCCATTTCCAGCCTGGTCTTAGCTGTTCAGGCTGGAAAATGACCAGCTTAAACCAACTAAAACCAGCTTGACCAGCCTGGTTTAAGCTGGACATAGCAGGTTTTGGCTGGTCAAGCTGGTTTTAGCTGGTCAACTCCCAGCCTGACCAGCTAAGACCAGGCTGGAAATGGCTGGAAACCAGCCTGGAAATGGCCAAAACCCCTCTAAAACCAGGCTGGTCGACCAGCTAAAACCAGTCAACCATCTTAGGCTGGTTTAAGCTGGATTTTTCAGCAGGGAGGATCAACATAGATGTTGATCCACATGTCCTACTTGGTGAAATCAGGTTGGCGGTTCTTGTTAACGTTAAGCATACCAGATATTGCACAAGTGCTGATAATGACATATGTGAAACAGTAGTAAAAACTAAAATAAAGAGTAGTAGTACTTCTAATCCATAGTTAACATCTTCATCATTTCCAGAACTGCATGGCTTCATAGATTTTCACAAACTAATAGATACATTGCAATGATATGTGGTCCATAGCTAAAAATAACTTCTGGATTATTCCCTTAAATACAGTCAAAGTGTATTTTAAATTTTTCAAAACGAAAGGAAGCAATTGCATAGAGGAATGGAGAGAGATTCCAGAAAAAGCAAACAGATCTCTTGATTGTGGCATTCAGTGGTATTACATTGTTTTACTTTTAGCTGCAATTTACCACATTTGACAAATCCCCATGCAATTACACATTTACTGTAAAGACAAAGAACTCTGTGTACAGTATTTTGATCTTCAGTACAATTAGCTCATTGTTAGAGATTTGTATAAATGAACTGAACGCAGCTCTGCTAATGGAGCAGCAAAGACTAACGGAACAGGTTTTCATGGGCCAGTCTCCAGTTTCCCTGCCTGTCAAAGCATGTTTGCCCATCTGGCAGTGATTTGCCTCCCCTCAGTCAAGCTTTAGACACAGGGTGGGTCCTGAACAGGTGGGGCCCATACGATAGTTGCTCTGGCCATGGCTAGAGACCCTTTCATTAGAGCCCATCAAAGGCAAGGGATGGTAGAAGTGGTTTTACTTAGTTCAATTAAAACACACACACACAGAAGAGATGGGAGGGGAGCTACTAAACATTGACTTCATACTACATGCCCAGAGAAATTAAACCAGCATATACAAAGAAACAGGGCTGGGAACTGAGAACCAGATTCTATAAAAGTATACAACTTCCAACAGCAACAGGATCATTATTTCATTTGTACAGTAAAAGCAAATTCCCTTTAAGGCAAGTCATTTCACTCTGTAGCCATCTTTGAAATGCCTTTCGGGCATTCTGTCTGAAACATCAAATTCTCCAAAACTGTTAGCCAAGCTTACGATTACATTACATATTTGGAATCACCAATACAATTAAACAACAACTATCTCATAAGTTTCATTTCTAAATGTTCGAATCAAACAAAATTTGCATTTGTTCAAGTTGTCCACGCTAATGCGCATGCGCGCTCGAAATTAATGAAATCACGACACCAACCTCACTTATGGCCATTCTACACATAATCATCCTCTGAATAATGCCTCGTCTGATCGCACTGCTTCCCTGAAGAAATTCATAACTTGGTCTTGATGGCAAATCTCCTCCAGAAATAACAGCGGCTCTTTGTTTAGAAGTCTGTGGCCATTTGAGTAGTTGCTACTCATGTATTGTGTGTTTGACAGGACGGACTGTACCTCACATTCATTTCATATAGATTACAAAACCAGAAAACTTTTGTTTTCAAGTGTAGTTGGTTCATTTAAAAGAACAAGTTTCAAGCTTTATGTGCATACATTTCTTATGTCTGTGAAGCAAGTATTCACTGAGATTCTAGTGTGCTGTTTGACCACATAAAATGTCGTAAAAGTCTGGTACGAGCTTGGGATACAAACTGGGACACTTTTCCTAAACAAAAACAACAACAAACCCAACTTCAACAACAGCAATATGACTTACTGTTTAACAGTGGTAATGGTAACAAATGGTAAAGAATAATACATAGATGTATTGTTGGAGACACTAACTAGCCAAACATGACTAACTACCTATTGTTACAGAAAAGGAACCAAAAACATTTTCAAAACATTCCATGTGAAATTCTTTTTCACATCAGGTCAGAGTGTGTTTATTATGGGCAATACAACATATTGCCATTAGAGTCAATGGCAGCACAATGTGTAAACATCGTAATGCCTGTAGTAAATGTGACACCTGACCTGATTAGGACTATACATAAGTAAACAAAATAGATTTTACAGGTTTGTTTTGGAACACAAAGTGTTCTTGAAGTTTCATATGAATACAGTTGAACCACTGAAGTCCCATGGAAGCTTTTGACAATGTTTTCTGGACTTTGAATGTCTCAGCACACTTGTTGTTAGTGGAAAATAAAGAAGTTCTTATATTTTATCATATATAGTGTTTTATATAAACAGTATTTATTACAGAAATAAAAACACAGGCATGTAAGTGCCATTTGAATTTTAAAACAATCAATGCCAGTAACAAACAAAAAGTATTTACATGTTGGATTCTAAGTGGACTACAAATAAAAATCCAAAATACAGGCATTGCAAATATGGAAAATGTAAAATTATAATAATAATAAAGTATTGAATACAGACAATTGTATTCATTGTAAAGTGGTATTGTGAGTTGAGAACATTAATTATAAAGTACAAACAATTTTGCTTAGTCCTCCTTAACATTTAGCCAGTTGCTAAGACAGTCCAGTCTATTGACATTAGTCCAGTCTATTGACTAGAAACAATGTGGCCAAGGGGTACATCAAAGGCTTGTACCAAAGACTTTAGACTTCTTAAAGGGACTTTGGTCACACCATCTCTAAACATTTAATTATAAACAGCTTTGAGGGATATGGACAGTCAGCAATGTCAGGCGTTTGCTCTTGTTGCTAGGAAACACACGCACACATACACACACAAAGACTCCTTAACCTCCTCAGTGATTCATCAATACGCACGATCACATTCATCAAATTTGCTTATACTAAGAGTTCTAAAGTATGGCTGTATTTTACAAGCAAGGATTCTGACACAGCAATGTGAAGCAGACACTTTACAAAAGTTGCGTGTAAGCGGGGAAACACGTCAAACTTAATGAAACATTTGATCAACTTATAGGCAGAGAAATGGGCTGTCTTTGACAGCTTGCGACATCATCTGGCACTTTCACTGAGTACATTTACATGGACACCAATACTCCGATTTATGATTAAGATAATACTGATTAAGAGTCTACCATGTAAGCAGCGATTTTTGATTACCTTAAAGGACCACCCGAGTCCCAAAATGCAGAGGTTTTTCTTTCCATGCGGTATCAAATTTCATTAAAACAGCACTCTTCCAGCAGTCCTTACTTCATATTTTCAACCAATAATTGTCACGAGGCATGAACAAGATGTTGCTGAATGAAAGTGAACTGCTGAACTGCAGTTAAAGTCTAATGATTAAAAATGAAACACCCGAAATTGCATGAACCTCTGGAGGAAACGCTGGATAGCCTGGTGATGCAAGATTAATTGTTTTATACTGAAACTTTCCTTCTAAAAGTGCTTCCTTGGTCTTATCCATATTTCTTTGCATGTTAAACACACGTCAACCACAACAGGAAATAAAAAAAAACTGCAACTGCGTTAATTGCGTAAATTTTTTTTTTATATTTCAAATTAATCGTGTGCGTTAACACGCTAATTTGACAGCCCTAATATATATATATATATATATATATATATATATATATATATATATGTATATATATGTATATATATGTATATATATGTGTATATATATATATATATTATAGGTGGGCATAGATTAATTTTTTTAATCTAGATTAATCTCGAAATTAATCTAGATTAATCTAGATTAAAATGACTCATTTGAATTCTGCCAAAAACATTCAGAATATGTGTGTTACCCAAATAATGTCTTTGAGAACAGGTTTCTCAAGCCGGGTGTCACATTAGGCCAGGGGCTCATCTCCTGTGTCCAAAATGCATCCGAACAGCTTGAGAAACTGTTCTACTATAATAATTGGTGATAAAAATAAATGATGTTCAATAAGATGTACTTGTGTTTACTAACTCTTTATTCAGTTAAACATCAATGTTGAACTGTAGGCCTACATAAGCTCCAAACTGTGATTTCTGATTACCTTAATCTGAAAAAAGTCTTAACTGAACTAAACAGAAAAGGAATTAAGAAGTTTGCAGATATTAGTGGCATTATTGAAGTAAACCCCACGGTTTTTAGGACCTTTCGCCATTTTTTCAAACAACATCCACACGCGGCTGTCACTAAAGGACCGCACACACACATACACAAACACACACATCGCGAAATGCTGATGTTTTTTTTCTTACCATTTGGCGTGCGTTATTAAATTCCATAACTCTCTCACCAGTCCTTACTCCGTATTTGCATCTAATACCCTAGTTTGTCACGAAGGAATGAATGAAATGTTTGTGGGTTAAAGTGAAACTGCTCAACTGCAGTTAGAGTCAGGCATCCTGCTGATTTGATTCAGAAGGGCAGATGGCTCACCGGTCAGGTATACATCCGCGCTAATATATCAAGGTGAAAATCGCCATAGTTTGCGTAAAATAGACCCAGCTCCCAACCCAACTTTGAGAATAGATTAACGGCGATATTTTTTTTATCACGCGATAAGAGTCTCGCGTTAACGCAGCATGTTAACGCCGATAACGGCCCAGCACTAATATATATATATATATATATATATATATATATATATATATATATATATATATATATATATATATATATATATATATATATATATATATATATATATGCATAATTTTCACTGTTGGGTTAACTAATCATTTAATATGTGCTTTGAAGATGAACTGGGGTCTCAGAAATTTGGATCAACATGGGGTGAGTATTCAATAACAGAACTTCGATTATTATATGAACCAACCCTTTAAGAATAATTAATGTTTCAGTCAGTCAGTGACCGAAATGCGTCCTCCGGTGGACAGTAGTAGACTCCGAAATGAGACGCAGATTAAATATTATGTGCGTAAACTTACTGCACCTTTTAACTATGGATTCAGGAAGCACAGAATCATTGAACTATATTGGTAAGATGCAATCTGCGAACATCATTGTCTAATGATGCTTTCAAATTTGGTGCTTGATCAGTTCAAATAGGAATAAGACTGCATGTTGAGTCAAATATCAGACTACCTGAAATTACCTGGCCTCTGACAACCACAGCACTCTTCATCCAAATAATTATACATTTATTTATTTAATTAATTGTTCTCAAAGCCAGGTTTTTCAAGATATGCACTCTTAGACGCGGGTTGCATCTTAGACAAAGGCATGGCATGCAAAATTTCAGTTCACCTGGGATTATGACTTTGAAACAGTTGTTTTTAATAATGGACAATGTATGTACTCACACCATCTCCTTACAACACACAATGCAACAAGATTCCACCAACAATAACTTGGTTGTCTGCACCAGAAACATCATGACAGAAACTGTACTTTCAACCAAACTGACATGTTTATAATCTAATGAATAAATATTAAACCTGATTAACAATAAAAGTACATGCTGAGTGACTGATGTTGTTGGTTTTCACTGTATCACAGTTCCAATGTTCATGTTTAAACTACTGTATGTCTGCTAGTTATTTTATTGTCAAGATCTTAGGTAAACCTCAGTATGAGGTGTGATATTCAGTATGATATTCAAACTCACATTGTACCATTTGACACATAATAAAGAACATAATGAGCATCTGAGGTGATGATTGTCATAGTAGTTTATGTTGTCATTCCAGCCTCAACTGTTTCAAAATAAACACTTTGGAAAAAAAAAAAATTTAATATGGAATTCAAATTTGACTTCTATTTAGTTTTTTCAGTAGCACGTCATATGTTGTTAGGAAAGTTAGTGTTAGATTCAGCATTTGAGAAAAGTGGCTCTGCCAACTTTTAATGTTTTGGTGCCCCCATCAGCCCTTAGTCAAAGATTTTTTTAACCCGATTATTTATTTATATTCAAATTCCATGGAATCTCTCTTCATAAGTTTGGTTCCAATTATCTGAAAAAAAAAAAAAAAAACACTAGACTAGTTCGCAAACTGTAAATGGTGATACGTTTTTTTTTTACTATAAAAGTCTAAGTTAGTTTTAGCCGACAGCTAGCTCTTTGCAACTCTCACATGGTCACCCACTGAAGCTAAGCAGGGCTGCGCTCGGTCAGTACCTGGATGGGAGACCACATGGGAAAGCTAGGTTGCTGCTGGAAGTGGTGTTAGTGAGACCAGTAATGGGCGCCCAACCTGTGGTCTGCATGGGTCCTAATGCCCCAGTATGGTGACAGGGACTCTATACTGCTCAGTGAGCACCATCTTTCACATGAGATGTTAAACTGAGGTCGTTAAAAATCCCAGGATATCCTTTGAAAAAGAGTAGTGGTTTAACCCCGGCATCCTGGCCAAATCTGCCAACTGGCCTCTGTATATCATGGCCTCCTAACCATCCCCCTACCATAATTGGCTTCATCGCTCTGTCTCCTCTCCACCAATCAGCTGGTGTGTGGTGTGCAGTCTGACACAATATGGCTGCCGTTGCGTCATCCAGGTGGATGCTGCACATTGGTGGTGGATGAGGAGATTCCCCCAAAAAAGTGTAAAGCACTTTGAATGGCTAGAAAAGCGCTAAATAAATGTAAGGAATTATTAAGTTAAGTTTGAAGTCTTTTTAGTTTAGCCTATTTGATCTGCCTATTTCAAGGCAGAAAACTTTAAATGATACTAAACCAAATAATTACAATATGGGTCCAGTGCTTCACGCCTGAACACCTAATTATTAAAACATAAACCCCTCCTAGCCTTAAAACCAGCAGCAGTGACTTCAAAACAGTCTGAGATACTTTTAATAGGTCACATACTAAGGTTGATGTCTTCATCTTTATTCTCTGGAGTCTTCTGGCCTGATGTGTCACTCGTCCCACTCTCTCTCTTCTCTGGGTGAGTCATGGCTGGGAGCATCTGATGTTTGTTATCAGCTGGTCTAGTCTAAAAAAATGGGTAAGAAGTGAGGTGAGGTGTCAAACCGGCTGCTGAGATTTCTTATAATAGTATCAGAACTGCATCACTGCCAGCAACAGCATGGGCATCATTTAATTTGTACACAATTCTTTTGAACTGTAAGATTAAAGGTAAATGTAATGATGACAGATTGATAACTTAATAAGACGATAATTTAAGTACCTCCTCGGACATAACAGGTTCTACCAGTTTTCCATTTAAAGCCTAAAAGAAATAGTGAATCAGTGAATAGAGTGGATCAAATAGTGTAGCTCTCTGTAATCCACCAGACACAAACCAGAAATAATACAGTATATATATATATATATATATATATATATATATATATATGTATATATATATATATATATATATATATATATATATATATATATATATTATTATTATTATTATTATAATACAGTTGAAGTCAGAATTATTAGCCCCTCTGTTTATTTTTCCCGAATTTCTGTTTAATAGAGAGATTTTAATAATAATAAAATATTTTTTAACACATTTCTAAACATAATAGTTTTAATAACTAATTTCTAATAACTGATTTCTTTTATCTCTGCTATGACGACTTTAAATAATATTTTACTAGATATTTTCCATAGCACCTCTATACAGCTTAAATTGACATTTAAAGGCTTAACTAGGGTAATTAGATTAATTATTAAGTTATGGTAACTAGGCAAGTTATTGAATAATGATGGTTTGTTCTGCAGACTGTCAAAAAATATATACCTTAAAGGGGCTAATCATTTTGACCTTAAAATGTTTTTTTAAAATTTAAAAACTGCTTTTATTTTAGCTGAAATAAAACAAATAAGATTTTCTCCTGAATAAAAAAAATATTATCAGACCTACTGTCAAAATGTCCTTGCTCTGTTAGACATAATTTGGGAAATATATAAAAAAAGTAATAATAATTCAAAGGGGGGCTAATAATTCTGACTTCAACTGTAAATATTTTTATGTCAACAGCTAAACAACTTTAAATAAATTATAATGGTTGCATGGTCAAACCTTTGGAGTTGAACTGCCATTAAAGTCTTCTATACTGAGAGCCCTGTGGAGAAAATAAATAAATAAATATATCAGATTTTTTTCTGTCTGAAATGAGGTTGTTTGTATGTCAGATCATTTTACCTGGAGTTTGCATCTTTCTGAGAAGAAACTGAAGAAAACAGTAGAGGAGATGAGCTGCTGAAGGTCAACTGTGTCAGAAAAAAAAGAAAAAGAATGAATATATTTCTTTTTTTATTACAGCAGCAATACAAGACAAACACATGCTATATATCACAAAAAGTTAATATGATAATGCATAGTATAAACGGTACAGAGGGAGGAAAAGAATCATATCTGACTAACTCTCCTGTCGTGTTCACATCCCGCCCCTTACTTTAATGTTCCCAGTCAAGATTGACCGGTCTGTTTTAACTGCTCTTAAATTAGCACAAAAAAATATTTTTTCACCATCAAATCTTATTATTCAACATTCTTTAGCTGTGAACAATGTCTTAAACTAGTGTTTAACATTAATTTTTTAGACATAGACGTATAATACCTGCAGTGAAAATACAAGTAGGCACTGAAAATGTATTACAAAATAAACAACAGATGACAGAAATCAAAACACTTAGTTTCATTACCAATAGACAGCTAGCTAAAATAAATATCACAGGGTCTGATCAAAGAAATTAGAATTTTAATCCATCCGAATGATTTATCAACCAAAGCACAAACAAAACTGTATCCTTTCCTGTATACCGAGTGCTCAATTTGTCATTCAGTCCTTCAATTGAATTATATTAGTGTATTACAGTTTTTCTCAGTCACCTTGGTCCATTTTTTCAGATCAGAATTGAAATTCTCAAAACTACCTGTTCAATCTTCAGATCAAGGAGTCACATGGTGGCAATTGTGCTGTTTCCTACATTATCAATTGCTTATGTCATGTTGATCAAAATTATTTGTTGATCAATAAACTCTGTTGAATAGTCTCACCCCCCACAACATTTACAGTTTTTCTTGTTTGCTTTGACCTGGTTAAAGAAACTAAGATCCACTCCATTTTCATCATCACTATCATAGCAGAGTAGAAGACATGTCTTGCAAATGTGTAAACCCTTTCTCATTGGATTGAAACATTTTCCACAACATTTTTCAAAACGGATGTCATTCAAGCGGTCCAAACTCCATTGTTTTAGCAATGGAAACCAAACAGAAATAATATATTCCTAACCATTAGAAACTCCCAAGATCAGTATGAATTCACTGAAGCACTGGTTTGACACTCCTGTACACAAATCTTCAATTAGCAATCAGTCTGCAAACCTCATAAAAAGAGGTGGTGGCAGGTCTGTGTTGTTCTTTGCCAGCATGGATGGATGAGGTCAGTAGTGGCTATGTCTTATACTGCAATAGATTTTACTGTATTTTGGTTTGCATGTGTTTTGTGTAATATTGACAGTATTTCATTGGGGGGTGTTTTTACAGCACTTT